>JAPMLY010001507.1:0-95000 GCA_026401115.1 Tetraselmis chui | reverse complement strand
TTGGCGCGGGGCGCAGCGGGTCTGCAGGCCAACTACGTGAGAAACCTGTCCAGATGGCTCGGGGAATTCGAGTTTCCTGGCGGCTCGGGCGAAAGCTTGGCTGCGGACAACATCAGACATCAATTCTCGCGACGCGTCGAGGGGGGAGAGACTTTGCTGGGGGCTTCCGAAGTCCAGAACCCGGGCCGCCTTCGCGAAGCCGTTGCGTCCCTGAGAAGTAACCAAAAAACAAAGAATTGTCAATACGCAAGGAGATAAATAGCAGGTGCAGGTGCCTACCACAATGGCAGCCCCAGGGGATTCACGGTAGGGTGACGACGAGTCAGGAAAGGGCGCAAAGTAAGAAATATCAAGATGGCGAGCTATCACCTGCTCATCCGACGACGCGAACACGTGTCTAGGCCGCACACGGCAGCAACGCGGAGCAGGGGGAGGTGTCCACGATTTTCTTTCCGCGACGCTCGCGCGCAGGGGCGTCTCTGAACGCGGCAGACCAGCGGCAGCTCGTTGCGTCTCCAACTCGAAATTACTCGACGTCGGCATGCAACTACCGTGGGGGGCCGCGGCGAGTGAGGCTTCGTCGTCGCAATCCCGGAACAGGTGCGGCATGGCTGACATTTGGCGACGGACAGCTGAGAGTATACAAAATAGAATGAAGCTGTAACAGTAGCGCAAGAGTACCGAGCGTCTAGGCTTGCGAGCTGCCAGTGGACAGAACTTGCTTTCTGATGAGGGCACGGAAGGCAGAATGAAGATCGCGTTGGTTTTTGTTTCAGATACCCTCGCGTGACGTCGCAGCTCAATGTGTATCATGTGCGCCGGACCCCTGACGTGAAAGATTGATTATGTACTAAAGCGACAGGTGAAGCCCATCATCATCAGGATAAATACGCTTGCCGCCACCTTTTATGTGCAAAGTACTGCTAAAAGCGGGTCTGATGCCGAACTTTTCCGCGCCAGTCACGTTGTACATCGAAAACCACTGCAGACTACTGTCTCCACTCGCATTGTAGCAATCCGTAATTATCGTTTTACTACCCATATGCACGGTTACATCGCCTGGTTCGGTGCGAGTACGGGGCGGCCTGGGGTCTGGTACAGGTATGGCGGTCGCAACTACAGGTACAAATGCGCCAGGTCACGCATGCCGAGCCAGCGAGGACGTCTGGCGTCATTGAACATCGATGGTACGGTAATAAGTATCTATAAAAAGAGCGCGGTAAAACGCGGGAACGTACCAAAAAGGTCCACGGAAAGTACTTGTTGGCATTTATATTTGAAAGTAGATATTATTAATCACAGCAAATTCCATTTATTAGATGAGTGATATTTAATTTGAAATTTCTTACAAGAAAAAGCAGTGGAGGCCACTGCAAAGTAAAGAGAAGTAATTTGACATTGATATTGTATATACCCTGCTCCTCACCCTCCCTCCCTCCTCCCTGTTCGTAGCGGGGAGGCTGGGGAGGGGGTGGCTCTACGTGTTTTGTAGCGATCAACGCTGCTCCCGGGGCCTCGTTATGGCCGACGACCGGGCCATTGACCGGCCTTCGCGTCTTGCTCCCGGGCCGTCCCGACTGGCTTCCCCTTCTCCTCTTCCCCCTTTCGCCCGGTCCTCCGCGTCTGGACCTCCCCGTCGCGATTCTGCTGCTCGTCGGGCCCGTGCTACGGTCCGTGCGTCGTCTGCTGTCCCCCCCCCCGCATCCCTTGTCGGTACCTCCGCATCGGGGCGCCGCGCTACTCCTCGTCACAATGCGCGACGCCCTCTTCGCTCTGCTTTGTCTCTACCCCCCCTCGGTGGCTCTTGGGCATCTGTCGTGCGCGCCACTTGCGCCGTCCGTCGCCCGCTTACGAGTCGGTCGGAAAAACCTGCTCCTCTGCGGCGAGCTGCTAGGGCTACCGCTGGTGGGCGGCGGGCTGCCCCTGCCGCCGGTGGTTCGAGGGAGGCGGCCGATGCCTTTCAGCGTAGAGCTGCTGCCGCTGTTGCTGCAGCAGCCGCCTGCCATAGAGACGCTGGTAGTGTTGGTACCGACGTTGCTGCTGCTGCTGGTGCTGCTGTTGGGGCTGGTCGGCGCACAGCTGCTGTTGCTGCTGCTGCTGCAGCCGGCGGAAGTAGAGACATTGGTAGTGTTGGTTCCGCCGTTGCTGCTACTGCTGCTGTTGCTGGTGCTGGTCGGCGCACGGCTGCTGCTGCTGTTGCTGCAGCAGCTGCCGGACATAGAGACACTTGTAGTGCTGGTGCCGCTGTTGTTGCTGCTGCTGCTGCTGCGGAGAGTGGTGCTGGTCGGCGCACGGTTGCTGCTGCTCTTGCTGCAGCAGCCGGCGAACGTAGAGACACTGGTAGTGTTGGTTCCGCCGTTG
This sequence comes from Tetraselmis chui, assembly GCA_026401115.1. Classification (NCBI taxonomy): domain Eukaryota; kingdom Viridiplantae; phylum Chlorophyta; class Chlorodendrophyceae; order Chlorodendrales; family Chlorodendraceae; genus Tetraselmis; species Tetraselmis chui. The sequence continues at coordinate 92,639 of JAPMLY010001507.1, read as the reverse complement.
CTGTTGCTGCTGCTGATGGAGGTGGTGCTGGTCGGCGCACGGCTACTGCTGCTGTTGCTTCAGCAGCTGCCGGACATAGAGACACTGGTAGTGCTGGTACCGCCGTTGCTGCTGCTGCTGCTGCTGCTGAGGGTGGTGCTGGTCGGCGCACAGCTGCTGCTGATGTTGCTGCTGCTGGTGGTGGTGCTAGTCGGCGCACGGCTGCCGCTGCTGTTGTTGCAGCAGCTGCCGGACATAGAGACACTTGTAGTGTTGGTTCCGCCGTTGCTGCTGCTGCTGCTGCTGCTGAGGGTGGTGCTGGTCGGCGCACGGCTGCTGCTGCTGTTGCTGCAGCAGCCGGCGGACGTAGACACACTGGTAGTGCTGGTGCCGCTATTGCTGTTGCTGCTCCTGCTGTTGGTGGTGGTGCTGGTCGACGTACGGCTGCTGCTGCTGTTGCTGCTGCAGCTGCCGGACATAGCGACACTTGTAGTGCTGGTGCCGCCGTTGCTGTTGCTGCTGCTGCTGGTGCTGCTGTTGGGGCTGGACGGCGCACAGCTGCTGCTGCTGCTGCTGCAGCAGCCGGCGGACGTCGAGATACTGGTCGGGTTGGTGCTGCTGTTGTTGTTGCTGGTGCTGGTGCTGGTGCCGTTCGGCGCACAGATGCTGCTGTTGTTGCTGCAGCAACCGGCGGACGTGGAGACATTGGTAGTGCTGGTGCCGCCGTTGCTGGTGGTGGTGCTGCTGGTCGGCGCATGGCTGCTGCTGCTGTTGTTGCATCAGCCGGCGGACGTCGAGATACTGGTCGTGTTGGTGCCGCCGTCGCTATTGCTGGTGGTGGTGTTGCTGGTGCCGGTCGGCGCACAACTGCTGCTGCTGCAGCAGCCGGCGGACGTCGAGATAATGGTCGTGCTGGTGCCGCCGTTGCTCCTGCTGCTTCTGCTGCGGCTGTTGGTCGGCGGTCGACTGTTGCTGGTGAGAATGGCGTGTGCAAAGCCGCATCTAGGGGTGTTGGTGTTACTGGTGTTGCTACGGAGGGTGCAGCTGCTCATGCTGCTACACGTGGTGGTGCTGGTTGGAGTGCGGAGAGTGCCGTTCCTACTGGAGATCAGCGCGCTCCTGCTGATGTGCGGAGGGCTACAACTTGGGGTGTTGTTACTGCTGCTACTGCTGCCGGTAGTGAAGGTACTTCATGTGGTGGTCCTAATGGGCAAAGAGCTGGCTATGTTGCTGCCGGAGACCCCTTGGCACCTGTTGGTGGTGGTTGGCGCTCAGCCGTTGCTACCAGTGTCCATGAGCAGAGGACTGCGGCGAGTGGTGCTGCATCTGTTGCAACTGCTACATCTATGGGACTTGCGGCTGCCGGAGCTCGCTCGCGCCGGGCTGCTAGTGATGGTGCTTATGGGCGCAGACATGTGGCTGGTGGCAGGGCCGCTGGTGGTGCTTCTGCACCTGCCTGCGCTGACCCGCGCCCGGTTGCTGCGGCATGGGCTGTTGGACAGAGAGATCCAGCAGGTGATGGCGTTGCTAGTGGTGCTCCCGCAAGTGCCGGCCAGCGACTCGCCGATGCTGCCACAGCCCGTGGGCAAAGGATTGACAGCGGTGCCGGTTCTGCAGCTACCGGTGCCAATGGGCAGAGTGCTTCTGCTGCCGGGCGGAGGGCTGGAGCTGGTTGGCGGCGAGATGATGCTGTTGGAAGCTGGCGAGATGCGGTTGCTGCAGTTGGTGCCCATGCTGGAGCTTCAGGGTCGGAACCGGGCCTAAGTGCATCGGGTGTTCTATCCCCGTCGCGGGGGGAATGTTACACTTGCGCTCCGTGTGGCATACGGTTTGCTGGGCGTAAATGGCGCTCTAATTTCGCCAGACACACGAACATGTTCATAATTGGCAATGGCCCCTCTACTTCCGCACACCGTCGCCAAGCTCGCCACCTTGCGACCTCCTCTCCGGCCTTGTTTTCCCTTTGTGCCTCGGGCGACCACCTTCTATCTGCCACCCAAGCTCGCCCTCTTACCGCTCCATGCCTACACTGTGTGGCTGCTCCCGTTTCTCCAATGCTGCCCCACGACTATGTTGGCAGCTCCCGGCCGCCGCTCATTGGATCACGCCCCCTCCGAATGGCTGTCACCCCTCCCCCCCCTGCTTGGGGTGGCCTCCCCCCCTTGGCTCCACTCCCTTCCCCACCCCGGGCCGAACCGGAGCTTACCCCCCTCACTCCCCCCCCTACACATGATGGACCCCCGATACCTCATGGACAACCTTTTATGCCCTCATCTGCAGCTGCACTCCGCCGAGAGGCTGCTCTCCGATCCCCCCCTCGGGCCGCTACTCCTGCCTCATGGTGCTCCGACAACGACCCGGTCGCTTGTCTACTTGAGTTCAGACCTGTCACTGCGGCCCGAGGGGTTTGTGCGACAGCGAGAGACGACCTACGTTCTGCCCTACAAGACACCCTTGAATATGCGACCTCCCTTCCCTCAACGGACTCTCGGGCTGCTGGAGCTTTTTTGGCAATTCACCTCTTTGGCGGCCTCCTCCTCCGACCGTTCCCGGCGGCGACCGGTGCTCGCATCCGCTCCCTGGTTCAACGTCGAGTCCGTCTCTGGTTCTCTACGTCCGGAGAGGACGGACTCACGGGCATTGACACCCTTCTACGTGATATTCGAGATGGAGGTGAGCTTGCACGTGCGTGCCCGGGAGCTTCTGCGCCTAGACGCCCCGGCGGTCGGGGCCGGGGTGGGGGGGGCTCTCGCCGTCGCCGGGCCCAGAACACTCAACGAGAGCAGCACCACCCACCGACTCGCCTTTCTGAAAGTGACCTCCGACGCCGTGCTGCCTTCCGTCGGGCCCGTGAGCTAGTGGAAGTTGGCCAGTTGCGACGGGCCCGGATGGCCCTAGACGGAGCCGACTTCGGAATGGTGGAGGACGCGGACGCGGCTTTGGCCGCTCTTCAGCGGTTGCATCCTCCTCCCGGTACTCCCCATCCAGACTGTGATCTCCCCGACCCTCTGCCCCCCCCGGCGCGCCCACCCCTCACGTATTTAGATGACAGTGATAGCCTCAAAATATGGGAGGAGTCTATGCTCCTTGTCTTGAGAAAAGCACCTCGCTTGTCAGCCCCCCACGTTGATGGCTGGCGATGGGAACATGTCCGTGACTTGAATGTTCCGGCATGGCGTAAGTGGGTTAACCGCTACTCGGCGGGAAACATTCCCGAGGCTGCGGCGGACTTTCTGGCGAGTGCGACCGGGTGGGCTCTTCACAAGCAAACTGGGGTTGACCGCGACGCCACTCGCCTTCGAGGTGAGGCTCCTAAAGTCCGGCCGTTGGCTGCTGGCAGCGTTTTGTCGCGGTTAGCTCATTGTCACGCCATAGCGCGGATAGCGACTGTCGCGGCCAACCACCTTGGCCCTGTACAACGATCGGTTTTCACCAAAGCGGGTATCGAGCGAGCCATTCATACCACTCGCATTGGCCTACAAGCTATTCCTGATTGCAGCCTTCTAAGCTTGGACCTGGAAAACGCCTTCAACACCATCTCCCGCCGGAGTTTCCTTGCGGAGCTGTACAAGAACCCTGACTTGCATCCCATTATCCCGTTGGTTGAGATGATATATTCACGGGACTCCACGGTGTATTACTTCGACCCCAACGATGCTTCGCTCCTACACGGCACGGTTCAATCTCGTACGGGTGTCCGTCAAGGAGATCCTCTTGGCCCGCTTTTGTTCAACCTGGCGATAAGCACCCCCCTCCGGAATATTGGAGAACGGTGCAAGGATTCAGCGGCGATCCAAGCCTTTTCTGATGATGGCAAGTATCTGATCAAAACGCCTTTCGTCCCGACTGTGATTACGGTGGCTACGGAGGAAATGGGGAAAGTCTGCTCGAATGTTCAACCAATCAAATCTTCGTGCATGGTACCTCCGGATACGGCCCTTGAACTTGTCGAGGTGATACGGGCGATGGTCCCCGTTGTTACGGGTACTAGTAACCTTGGAGCCCCTTTGGCGATGGATTTCTCGATGGCAGACGGCCCTCCAGCGTCTCATAACGAGAACTATGTTCACTCTTGGCTGCAAGACACCGTTGAGGCTCATCAACTCCTCTTGGACAAGATTGTATGCTTTGCTATGTCGGACTTCGGAGGGACTCACGCCGCTTTCCGCTTGATGATCACGTGTGCGGTACGCCGCTATGGTTTCTTGCTCCGCACCCTCCCCCCAGATATCTGCCGACCGTACCTTGCTACTGCAGATAGGGCCGTTCGTGCGGCAGTTTATCGAATCTTGGGCGTTTCTTTGGACGCACAAACACTCGATCAACTGAATTGTGCTAAACGACAGCTCTCCCTCCCGGCGGAGTTTGGGGGGCTTAATGTACCGTCCCTCGAGCTCGACGCCGAACCTGCTCACTATGCTTCATTCACTGCGACCCTCGCCAACCTGATTACTGATTACGAGTCCGAGTCGCTAGGTCCTTTGTACGGTCTCATCCGACAGGAACTACTGAATGTTGCCACTTCTACTTTACCGTGGGCGGTCCAATTGCGCAATTCGTACGACTCTATCTCCACTATGGGCGGGTTTTCGGAATCGGAGCTTGTGGTTTTGACTAACACACTGAACCAAAACCTTTCTGATTATGCCGGGCCCGATGTCGAGTTGGTGGTATCTACGGTCAACAATGCGGTGGCACCCGCTACCCAAGTGACTAGCCTACAACTTCCGACTCCCGATGCTCTTACTCGCTTGGGAGATTCTGGGGGCCACATCCAACGGGGCATTTCGCGCATTCTTCGTGCCCGGGCCTACCTTGACCTCTTGGCGTTTTGCAGACCTTCCCCACCGGACTATATGAGGGTGACTTCGGGTACGGGTCGCGGGGCTTTGGCTCTCTTTTTCGCTTCACATGAGTCCAGTTTCAAGGTGCCATCCGATTGCTATATGATGGCAGCCCACCGGGTGCTTGGCTTGACTGCGGAGCGCGCCGCTCATGTTCGAAAATGCCCTCGGTGCAATGAGGCCCCTTCAGAATCTCGCGGGTATGGATCTTCGTCGACGGTATCGGGCTTCTTTTTGTCGGGTGAGCGCTCAACAGCCGCTATGCTCATGGACCATATCCCCCGGTGCCCGTGCTCTTGGTATATCATTCAACTCCATGACCGCATTGTCCACGTGCTTGAAGAGTTCATGCTTGAAGCGGGGGCTACTAAGGGCCGGGACTTGCGGTTGGAGGTCCGCCGTATTCGGTCGGGAGCTTCACGTGATCGTCCTGGGGATGTGGTTTGGTTGGACTTCATGGCTCCGCACCGCCATCTTGTTGTTGATGTGACGGTTACAAGTGCTCGCACGAACACCAACGTTCCTCGTATAGGTGCTCGCCTTCCACTCCCTGGCAGCCTTGCATTGGGAGCTCAGCAAGGCAAACTTGATGCGGACCTCCGCACTTCCGCTTTGCTTGGCACGCCTTCGGTTCAGTCGGTCCATGACTACTACCCCTTCGCCATGGAGGATGGGGGCCGGTTGGCGCCGATGGCGGCTGAGTTGGTCGATCGCTTGGCTATTTTGGTGGCTGTACGTCGCTTCCCTGGCATGGGGGCCGCTGACTCTCGTTCCTTGCGCTCTGACAGTTATGTCCGTATGCAGCATTTTGTTCGTCGATCTACTTCTCTTCCGTTTCGGCGTTTTTTGGGGGATGTGCGACGAGAATTCATGCAACGTCTTTCTGCTGCTCTTCATGGCACTCTGGGTTCTTATCTCCGCGACGCTTTTCAGGAAGGCAGTGCTGATGCTGTGGCATGCCTTCCTGTTCCTCGCTTGGTGGCCTCCACTGCTTATTATTGTAGGAAAAGTCTACTATGCGAAATCTAGATATCAAGATATTAGTAATATTGATTCTATTGATAATGACGATATTCGAGCAAATTATCGAAAATGATATACGGAATTGTACGAGTGTGACGAGTTCATGCCTTCTTATTGTTCCTAGGGCTTAGAGATGCCCCCCCCTTTTCTTCTGTGCTTGCTGGTCTACGCAGATTTTTCTTGTAAAAAACTTTTCTAGTAATTTTATTGTGAACAGGTTCTGCTGCTCCTCATGGTACTTCGGGTTCCTATCTTCGCGGGGCTTTGCAGGAGGGCAGTGAGTGCTATGGCACGCCTTCCAGTTCCTCAGGCATGGGTCTTTCCCTCCTTTCTTCTTCTTTTTGCTTGGTGGTCTCCACTGCCTTTTTTATCAGAATATTTAGTAGTGTGAACATGAGCAAATAAACCTAGGCATGAATGGACGGGAGACGAGTGAAACATTGAAAATAGTAATAGTAACTAGGACGTGGTGTGGTTAGACTTAGGGCCCCACACCGTCATCTTGTTGTTGTTGTGACGGCCAAAAGCGCTCGCACGAACATGAGTGTCCTTCATATAGGCGCACGCCTCCCACTCCCGGGCATTATTGCATTGGGAGCTCAACATGGAAAACTCCGTGCGGATCTCTGCATTTTCGCCGTTTTTGGCCCGCCTTCGATTCAGTTGGTCCATGACTATTATCCCTTCGCTTGATGATGGGGGCCGGTTGGCGGCTGAGCTAATCGATCGCTCGGCAATTTTGGTGGTATTTCGTCGCTTCCGTGGCATGGGTGCAGCGGACTCTGTCTCGTTCATTGCGTTTTGATAGTTTTGTAGCAGTTTGCTTGCCTTCTGAGAGCTAAATGTTGACACAAATATGTTCTTGTTGCTAATATTGCATGTGGAAGGGCAAATAGAGAGAGATGGAATATGTTTGACTCCTAGAATGCTTAGCAATATATTGTAGTCAAACAAAGGATTGGTTAGAAGGTTATGTCACCTCCCTCCACTGCACTAGGCTTAAATAGCTCTAGCCTAGATAGCTTGCACATGCTCTTGTCTGGTCCTCGTGCCATGTGCTAGGGCTCTCGTAACGGTCGGAACATATCAATAGCCACGCGGCTCTTGTGTTTGGGGTAATTAGACTAGCGCGTCATGTAGCTAGTTAGATTAGCTATGCGTGCATGTACGTACCGGGAGGTACTGGTAGTACAATATTAACAATGCCCTCGCTAAATTGCAATGGCGACGTACCCAGGGGGGTAGTACGTCCTTCCGATGGAAAAGCACGAACCAGATTGGCGACGAGTACATGCACAATGTCATGTAATGTACTAATACATATTGTACTCGTCACACTCGTACCCTCCCCTCGTTGACATATTGATGAGGCCCGCCGTGAGGCTAACCTCCGTGGTAGTCTTGGCTCCTTTACTAAAGCAATTACTAGGACTCGGGATTGCGCGTTGGATGGACGTGCATTTACAAACAGCGGGATCCGACCACCTCTTCCCCCCCGAGCCTCGCTCGCCACGGTCAATGGATCCGTAGATACAAAAGACGGTACACCCTCAACGGCGCAGCTTTCCCAAATTAGAATTTGTCCTCCCGATAGCTTCCGCGCCACCACTTTCAAATCAAACTCGAAATGCAACAATATATATATTCAACACCGAAAATACACATCCCTCACAAAAAGCCCTCCACGGGTACGTCGCACTCCACCGCGCCCCAACGAGCGTCAACCGGACGTTACTATCAGCCGCCCCCAAAAGGAAAACCATGTCTCCTCCACCATGGTCGTGTGCCGCCTGTACACGTTCACTACCACAATCCCACCGCATCAACTACCAAAACACACCATTGTATCGAACTTCTTCTCCAGCTCTCTCGATCATGGCAATCCCCCACTCTAACCTCTCTGCCATTTACCAGGAGGTCATGACGCGCCATCGGCCCGCGGCCTTCTATCCCGGCGGACACCCCATCCCCCGGAGCCGCCTCACCGGTCACCCAATCGCCCCCTTCCTCACGGCACCCAAGTTCTCCATCCATTACCCATCACACGACTCGGCAATGGAGCTAGCCCTTGGTCGGGGCCTCTAGACACCCATTACTCTCGCAGCCCCCAGGTCGACAACTGCTTTGGGACGGGCCGCTCACCTGTCAGTACATGGTACTGCCGTGATGACAATAAAATACTCACTAAATATCGCCATAATATACAGGTACCAATTAGAGGAAACAAATTATGTCAGATGCTAGCACATACACTCTTCCCATAAAGTCCGTTACTAGTGAAATAGGGCCTTTCCCGTAGCGTGGGTGTCCATCATTAAGGGTTTCTAGGGTTTAACCGTACTTAAGCTCGTAGAAAAGCGGGCCGAAACTTGTGTTGACGGTGAAGTAAAGAGGGAAGGGGGGCACAAATGGGGCATGTCACGGCTACGATTTGACGTATTAGTTAGGGTTTGCGGGTCAACCCCGATTTCGGGGCATACCCTGATTCGGGCGCCCCGGGATTCGGATTTTCCACACTTAAGCTCGTGAATACTCCCGAAATCGACGACACAACATGTGGCTTTTATGATCCCACCATGTTGTCCGCCAACATGGGAGCACGTGGGTGTGAGGGCATGTTGTTAATATCCCTCCGTAGGGCTGCTAATGGACACATTTGTACACTTGACTCCGGGGAAGTCTTGGCCCTCCACACATAGGTGGTCGCAGTGTATGCACGATGCGCGGAATTCATATGCACAATATGTTCCAATCGGGTACCGACTTTTGGGGCGGTACTTGGATAAGGCGTACAAGTCCGTCCCGGGAGGCGTGGGTTCTAACCCCCCTCATGGCATTTCTAACAAGTTATGGGCCCTCCGCGCTTACTGCGATGTTACCGGCCGGAGTTCGTGGGATGATGTCCATTAAGGGGGAGTGTTAATATCCCTCCGTAGGGCTGCTAATGGACACATCTGTACGCTGGACTCCGGGGGAGTCTTGGCCCTCCACACATAGTAGGTGGTCGCAGTGTATGCACGATGCGCGGAATTCATATGCACAATATGTTCCAATCGGGTACCGACTTTTGGGGCGGTACTTGGATAAGGCGTACAAGTCCGTTCCGGGAGGCGTGGGTTTTAACCCCCCTCATGGCATTTCTAACACATGTGCCATTAAGATGCTTGACGTGGGTGGGATAGGGGCCGGAAACCCACTGTTTGGGAGGCTTAAAAAGCCTAACTTTGCCGTACGGTGTCCGATTCGAGCAAACTAAGTTGCAGCTGGAAGCCCTTCCCCCAAATAATATATAAGGTGTCAGCTTAATTACGCCTACCGGCCGGTTTTCGCGTCAAAGCCGCCGTCCGATGTCATCCAAGCCCCCGTACAGACAACTAAAGTCTTTAGGGTTTCAAAATCTGCCACATACGCGCGGGGCTAGCAACCCTTGGACAGGTGGTACCCGCACACTCGCTCCGCCAATACGCTCAACAATCAGCGCTCTTTATTTCGTCTATTCACGGCGTTGCCCACTTCATGCCCCATGATGGCATGGTGCCGTGCCATTTGCCGCATGCCAAACCAAGGCCCGTGCTAGGGTACTTTGAAAGCTCCCCGCCATATTTCACGCCCGGCGAGGTGCAAGTTTCAAAGGCCAGCGATCCGAACGCTAGGGTGCTTACATTCAAAGTCAACCGCCCGTCAAGCCCAATAGGTCCCTAGCCCGTGCTCCTTGGTTGTATTTTCGGGCACGTGGCAAGAAACCCTAGTGCACACGACATACCATTCTCGGCGTCGCCGCTCTGTAGACGGTCGGGCGTAACACACTCGGCGGATACTCGTGCAACCGTGCAAACATGCTGAGAACCCAATGTCGAGTAGTCACCCGGCTTGTCGTGACACTGCGTGTACCGAGCCACGCATAGAGGCGTGCATAACCTGCACATGCACGAATTTCGGCATGCAAAAAATGGGCCGCAAATCCAACGTGTGTGCCCACAATAATTGGGGCGTGCCGACTGCCGATAGAGGTGCTCACGTCAGCGGAACAACGCGCCGTGGTGTGTTGTTCGAAAATCATTACTCTACCCCCCAATCGAATTGCATGGCCATCGCGGAAGTGCGTGGCGGGTAATCAAATGCGTGCCGCTAGTTACGGACTTTATGGGAAGAGGGTAGACAAGGATATGACAATACTTGTCCTTGAAATGGGTGTAGAACATCATGTACTTCCCATAGCGATTTGAAACAACTTCGATCTTGACAACAAAGCTGTGATCAACGCCGTAATCGTCGACACCTTCCGGAGTGGTAACATGAATATGTCGTCGCAAAGTGGCACTAGGACATAGTCGAAGACTTGTGCCTCATCCACTCACCCTCGTCCTCATTAAACGAGTCTTGGGAATACCCCTCACGAATTAGATTCGCAAATAACTAAGGGATCACCCGCAACGCATGTGCAATCAGTAAATTTAACCGTGCGTCATCTTATAGCAACTGGGATTTCTGTTCATACTGCTAAATTACATAGGTTTAACTGGTCATCTGAGGGCAGCGTACGTGGGTACGGTTATGGCGTACTTGGGTACGCTTACCCGGAAAACATAGCACAGCCGCCAAGCTTGTCTCAATTGCCCAAATGAGTGGCTCGACTGGGTCTTAAGACGTATAGGCTTTTCATCATCCTAGGTCGGGTGGCTAAACGCGGTGTGGTGCATCATCAACAAAATATGATGTCGTCGCCATGGCGCTCCCCATCGGGTCCCGGGTTCAAATACACCCGAACGGCCTCTCCGCACGTTTTTTGGGGCTGATGGAACGCCGCAAATCCCTGTCAAAGCCCTAACATTGCATATGTGACGGGGGTGGCGGTGGCCTTGAGCGGGGCGTGGGTGAAAGTGCGATTTTCCGATTTCCATGCCGAAATGTCGGGAGATCTAGGCGTCCGCCGACACTGCCTTACCCTAGTGACCGCTTCCGGGGGCGACTCCTCCGTATCCCCGGCGCCTACACCCTCCCAAGGGGTTGCATTAGCCAACGCCAACCTCTTGAGAGAAGTGTTGGAGGGAGATGAGGATGAGGATTGTGGAGAGGACGACCCCCTAGCCGAGGCGTACGCCGACGACTATCCCGTACATTGTGGTTGGACGCCGGCAAAGGGCATCCAGTGTCAGCGCACCAAGGATGGGAAAGGCCATGTACGCGTTGGGCGGATAGAACTTGGTTGTAGCCCTGAAAGCTTCACCCCGTTTATTTTTTAAAGGCTTTCTTGCCTTTAGCCTTCCTACTCTCGTGTCTCGAGGCTATGAACGTGGGGGTGGCGGATAGCATCAATTGCAAAGATTGCCCCCCGTCCACTCTCCCCGAACTACTTGTTTTCTAACACCAATACCTCCGAAATGAGGCGCACTAGTGACGGTATAAGTCATGCTAACTCCTCACCGTTCGGGGGAGGTATTCGGCTTGCGGATGATGTGGACATGGCCAACACTGTGCGAAACCCTATTCCATCTCCCACAACCCTAAGCGTGGGAAACGCAAGGCATGCATCGCATGCGGGAACGCAACACGTTGTTTGCTCCATATACGATACACCTATGTGCTCTAGATAATCTACAATCAACACATAGTGCTTTGCAAAGCACATTAAGTGGCACATGGGGCTCACTGAAAGTACGGTACGAGTTACGCATCTTTGGCGGAACTGTATAATTCCCGGCTCTAGTGAGCATTTAACCGAACCACGACGTGCCTAAACCTGCAGCCTGCGTTATTATTGGACATAAAGCAACTCAGTTGGCGTGCTGTGTTGCTTACCGGAAGGTAACATTACGTGTCTTGTTGTCTAAGCTCTTGCATCACACATTATCGACCTACTTTGCATTAATGTACTTATAGTATCGGCCGCCGATGTGTCATGTCGACCGCTTGCGAACGTACGCGCAAGTGGACCTTTGAGCCATACAATCCAAAACAGTCTTCCTTAACCTCTTGGGCCATTGTATGATGACCGGCAAGGGAGCAGTCTATGGGTTTGGGCAGTTAGGGTAGTTCTTCGCGCGAGTGGCAGCATGTGCGCGCTTGGATTGGGAATGTGCTCAGATGAACTGGCACGCTTAAGTCAAGAAATGCTCTGAACATGAACCTCGTACGCCCAACCGATAGAATCAAGTGTTGGGCGTATACGGTTACGAGGATGCCGGAAAAGGCGGATATTTGGTACGTTTCGCTAAGGGTCGACGGCTACCGTACATGGGTACGGCTTGTGGCGATTAGCCTTCTACAACTAACTGCTAGCACAAATATGTTATGTTATGTCGCTTATTCTACTGCTTGATGTCAGTATGGTGGTGCAGATGGAAGAAGATGATAAGATGTCTCAATGCTTGTACTTTAGCAGTATATATTGTAAGTGAACAAAGGAATTGTTAAATGGTTATGTCACCTCCCTCTATTGCACTAGGCTTAAATAGCTTTCTGCCCAGATAGCTTACGCCTGCTTGCTTCACTTACGTGTCAGGCGTTAGGGATTTCTAACCGTCGTCATCTCTCCAGAGACGCGGCTTGTCTAGCATGGAGAATCACGACGCGGCATGTTCTGCATCGGAAAATTCGCTTAGGCGCGTCATCTGGCTAGTTAGATTAACTGTGCGTACATGTACGTACCATGAGGTATTGGCCGTACAGTATGCATTAGTACCCTTATGAATATTGCAGTAGCGACGTACCCACGTTTGTACGTCCGTCCGATGGAAAAGCACGAATTGGAATTAGTAACGAGTACATGTACAATGTCCTGCAATGTACTATTGCAGGACTGTACTCGTCACACTCGTACCCTCCCTCTCTTGACAGATCTTTGAGGCCGCCGAGAGGCAGACCTCCGTGGTCTAAGCTCCTTTACTAAAGCAGTTACTGGGACTAAGGAATGCGTGCTGGGTGAGCGTGCATGAAGTCGATGTACGCCTGAATCTTGGCAAACTTGTGCCATTGGGGCGTCTTCAAGAAATCTTGTAACGCCGTGATTCTGTGTACCTCGTTCAACCGGTGCCAGACAGGTGGAATGTCGTCATCCTGGAAGTGCGTCATGAAGAGCAAATATTTGCCTCGTCGTCCAGGTAGCGACTTGATGCACACAACACAAATGTGTGAGACGTCAAACTCCTCATCGTCTCCTTCAGGAACAGTCATTGGGACAACTGGTCGTAGTGGAGCGGTAGAGCATGGTCGTAAATTGTTCACATGGAACACATGATGTAAGCGTACGGTCGCTGGAAGTGTCAATCTATATCTATGTTTCCCAATTTGCTCCTCCACTTTTAAAAGTCCAAGTTGTTTGTCTCTGAGTTTTTGTTAGGCTGTCCGCGTAGAAAAAGGTTTGTTGTAACAAGTGACACCTTGTCTCCTCTGGCGAAGTGTGGTGTTGTAGACGGTTCTGTGCGCGCATGCATCTCGTCCTTATGTAGCCGTAACACTGAGCGTACCAGGGTATGTACTTCATGTAACAATTGTAACCACTCTGTTGCGTCTTGTGAAACCGAGATTGACGGTCGCACGCGAAACAGCAAGGCTCCTCAGGAGAGAATCCAAAATTAGCCTCAAACCGGGTCTGTCCAATTCCGAGGGCTCGAGAGGCGTGTACGCAAATTCGACTTGCGGTAATAAAGTCGTCCAATCAGAGCCGTCATAACAACAAAAACAACGAAGAAGCTGCTGAAATGTGTTGTTCACTCGCTCTGTCAGTCCGTTTGTCTCCGGATGTCGACATGAAGACATGTTCAAGCGCGTTCCGAGGCGTCGCCAAAGTGTTTGCCAAAAGCCACTGACAATTTTTGGGTCGCGATCACTGACCATCACACGAGGCAGTCCATGTAACCGATAGACTCCCTATAAAAACATAGTTGCAGTTTCCTCGGCAGTAACAGTCTATGTACACGGCAAAAAATGGGCCATTCGAGTTAGATGGTCTACTACAATCAACACACTGTTAAAGCCATTGCTTTGAGGCAAGTGTGTCAGGTAGTCAAGACCAACTGTGTGCCACGGTGTGGGTAAAGAGTCGCAGCCATATGTGGTCGAATCTTTGCTCGTCGACATGCAACGCAGCGCTCACAAAAATCTTTCACATCTTGGCGAAGTCGTTTCCACCAGAATCTGTCGAGCGCTTAAGCAAAAGTGCTAGCAACTCCTATGTGACCAACTGACGAACTTGCGTGCAACTCTGTGATCAATCTCAGTCGGAGCTCAGAGTTCCGCGGAATACAAAGGCGATCGAGGCGCCAAAACTATCCAGCTCTCGCTTCTATCCGGCTGTCTTTCGTCCACTCACCCTCGTCCCCATAAAACGAGTCTTGGGAGTACCCCTCGCGAATGAGATCAGCGAACTCAGGGCTCAGCTGCAACGCGTTAACAGTCAGTAAATTTAACTGCGCGTCTTCAAACAGCAGATGGGACTTCCGTCGTAATTCTCGATCTGACGGAACCTCGCCATCCCAAAACAATGGAAATGTGGCTTGAGGTACGAAGTCGGGACGCCGACTTAACGGGTCAGCTTCGTTTAGAGCTCCCTTGCGATATGCAAGTGTCATCGAGCCCACAAACGGTTGCAAATCCCGCAGGTATCTTGCTTGCCGCTTGTTCAACCCGTTGTTCGGTTGCCTGAGCAAATGTCGCATTGTGTCGTGGTCGGTTACGACAAGGAACTTAGAGCATCCTTCAAGATAGCACCTCCAATGTTTGACAACCTCGCATACGGCCAAAGCTTGTAAGTCGTACGCAGAGTAAGCGTTACCACGCTCAGCTGGATTTAGCTTACGCGCCCGGTAAGAGATTGGTTGAAGGCCTCCTCCTTGATCTTGCAACATGACTGCTGCAATCCCCACTGTAGCCACGGTGAACGTCGCGTCCGACCCGACCTCCAGAAGGATCACGCATGGCGCGGAAATGAGCCGTAACTTGAGAGTTTCGAAGGCTTCCAAACAGGCAGGCGTCAGCATAACCTTCTGTGGCGGGGACTTCCGCAGTAAGTCCGTCAATGGAGCCATAAGGTCGCTGAAAATGATGAATAAATCTGGCATATAAGTTGCAGAATTGTACGAACCTGCAAACCTCTTTCTGCGTCGTAGGCAATGGGATGTGTGCAACGGCATCGACTTTCTTTGTGGAAACCGAAATTTTACCTGCGGACACAGTGTAGCCCAGATATTCCATCTCATGAAGGCCGAAGAAGCATTTTTTAAGGCCCAACTTTAAGCCCTCCTCTCTTTTGTAAATCCACAAGCTAAACGTTGTAACCTCTCTGCGAACGATATGACTTAGCCAGAGTCTTCAACTCAAAGTTAGCGAGGCCATTGATGAAGCGAAGACACTGAACATCAGCCGTAAGTTTCTGACGAGACCGACGTAAGAAGTCGTTGAACTGCTGGGTATAGAGAGCGTAACTCATGCTTCCTTGCGTAAGGTTGAGCAGAGCGTTGGTCGCGTCATCTTGTATGTTGGGGAGAAAAGTCGTCTTCCGCAGCTCCGCGACAAGCAGGTCAATCGTAGAAGGGATGGAGGCTTGCACTTTCCGGTTCAACCACCAGCCGTTCAGGTGTCCAGAAAATTGTGAAGTAACCCATATAACTGAGTCGTAAGAGTCAGCCGTAATTCCGAGCAAAAGAAAGCGCTGAGGTTGCGCTTCAAGCCAATCCTCCATTTCACGGGGAGCTTTACCAGACTGAAATGGCGAGTTCACCGCTACTCTGCGCCGAGTCTCGGTAAGGGTCACAGGTAAGCCAACCAAATTAGTCGTAGGCATCGGGATGTCCATACGTAAATCAATCGGTGTTTCTCCACTCAACTGATTGATGTAGCCACGGATGAGAAGCCAGACATGGCCATAATCAATTGACGAAAACCGGGGGTACATAAAAACTGCCTCGGGATAGACGTGTCGTCATAGAAGAGTGCCTGGGTCCTTGGGACGTATACATTGCACGACGGAAAGTCTCCCATTGAGTCACGTAACGAAAGTGAAGTAACTCGCTCTTATGCTTCATGGCAGGAAGTAACCCCGTCTTGGCGGGCGTAAGATTTAGATCATCGATATCGATTGTTTCTGGCAGCGGTACGACCTAAGAACCATCCGGATTAATAGTCGACTGAGTTGTCACATCTTGCTCGAGCTGAGCAGGTGTGCGTAAATGAGTCGTCACACAGGGAACTGGGACGGAAGCCGAATAGACGTAAACGAGCTATTGTCCGACTGGTAACGCGACACGAACATGTGCGTCACTCAACAACGTCAAATCATCCGGAGTCAAGATAAGGCATGTTTCCTCATGCAACTCACGAACGGCAGCATCGACATGCTCTTCGTTAGCTACTACTAAACCAGCCGGGAACCAAGTTTCACCAGTACGAGGCTCCATCACGTTGTAACACAAGCTTCATGTCGGAAAGCTTAGTCCCTCCAACATGAAGTACGACCACAACGTAACGTCATGGTTTAACAGAAGCCATTCCGAGTCAATCAAGCAACGTCGAGCGAAGCAAACAATAGCAAAAACGTGTGTCGACCAAAGAGCTCCGAAACCATTGTGGCGATTAGCCTTCTACAACTAACTGCTAGCACAAATATGTTATGTTATGTCGCTTATTCTAGTGCTTGATGTCAGTATGCGGGTGCATATGGGAGAAGATGAGAAGATGTCTCACTGGTTGTACTTTAGCAGTATATGTTGTAAGTGAACAAAGGAATTGTTAAATCGTTATGTCACCTCCCTCTATTGCAATGGGCTTAAATAGCTTTCTGCCCAGATAGCTTACGCCTGCTTGCACTCGCTTACGTGTCAGGCGTTAGGGCTTTCCAACCGTCGTCAAAAGTCTAGCGACGCGGCTCGACTAGTGTGGCGGTTAGCCTATGAAAGCTAAACGCTAGCACAAATCTGTTCTAGTCTGTCTAGTTCTGTTGTTGCAAGATGGCAAAAGATGTTGTCGAGAGGCAATTGGTGAGAGATGTTTCACTGCTGTACTTAGGCAGTAGATGTTGTAAGTGAACAAAGGAATTGTTAAAAGGTTATGTCACCTCCCTCTACTGCACTAGGCTTAAATAGCTTTCTGCCCAGATAGCTTACGCCTGCAAGCTACGCTTACGTGTCTGGCGTTAGGGCTGTCTAACCGTCGTCATCTGCTTCGAGACGCGGTCTGCCTAGCATTGGGTTTCACGACGCGGCTCCTTCTGCATCGAAGAGCTCGTTTTGGCGCGTCATCTGGCTGGTTAGATTAATTATGCATATCTGTACGTACCGGGAGGTACTGGTCGTACTGTAGCATCAGCACCATTACAATATTGCAGTAGCGACGTACCCACGAGTATACGTCCGTCTTGTGGAAAAGCACGAATTGGTATCCGTAACGAGTACCTATACAATGTCCTGCAATGTACTATTGCAGGACTGTACTCGTCACACTCGTACCCTCCCCCTCTTGACAGATCAATGAGGCCGCCGCGAGGCAGACCTCCGTGGTTCTTGGCTCCTTTACTGAAGCAATTACTGAGACTCACGAATGCGCGCTGGGTGAGCGTGCATGAAGTCAGTGTACGCCTGAATCTTGGCGAACTTGCGCCATTGGGGCGTCTCCAAGAAATCTTGTAACGCAATTGTTCGATGCACCTCGTTCAAACGGTGCCAGACAGGTGGAATATCATCATCACTGAAGTGTGTCATGAAGAGCAAATATTTGCCTCGTCGTCCGGGTAGCGACTTGATGCACACAACAGAGATGTGCGAGACGTCAAACTCCTCGTCGTCTCCTTCAGGTACAGTCACCGGGACAGCTGGTCGTAGCGGAGCGGTAGAGCAGGGTCTCAAGTTGTTAACGTGGAACACAGGATGTAAGCGTACTGTCGCTGGTAGTTTCAATCTGTAACTGTGTTTTCCAATCTGCTCCTCCACTGGAAAAGGGCCGAGCTGTCTGTCTCTGAGTTTCCGGTTCGGTTGTCCTCGCAGAAAAAGATTTGCTGTGACGACTGACACCTTGTCTCCCTTAGCGAAGTGTGGCGCTGTAGACGGTTCTGTGCGCGCCTGCATCTCGTCCTTATGTAGCTATAACACTGAGCGTACCAGGGTATGCACTTCCTGTAACAATCTCAACCGTTCTGTTGCGTCTTGCGAAATTGGAATCGACGGTCGCATGCTGAACAGTAAGTCAGGAGAGAATCCAAAGTTAGCCTCGAACGGTGTGTGCTCAATTCCGAGTGCACGCGAAGCGTTGTACGCAAACTCCACTTGCGGTAGAAGTGTCGACCAATCAGAGCCATCATAGCAACATAAGCAACGAAGAAGCTGTTGAAATGTGCTGTTCACGCGCTCTGTCAAGCCGTCTGTTTCTGGGTGTCGGCTGGTAGACATGTTTAGACGCGTTCCAAGGCGTCTCCAGAGTGTCTGCCAGAAAGCGCTGACAAATTTTGGGTCGCGGTCGCTGATTAGTACACGGGGCAGTCCATGTAAGCGGTAGACTCCCTGTAAAAACAAAGTGGCAGTTTCTTCGGCAGTAATCGACTTTGTACATGGCAGAAAATGGGCCATTCGAGTTAGATGGTCTACTACAATCAGCACACTGTTAAAGCCGTTGCTTTCAGGCAAGTGTGTCAGGTAGTCAAGACCAACTGTGTGCCACGGTCTGGGTGGAACAGGTAATGGGTAAAGAGTCGCAGCCATCTGCGGTCGAATCTTCGCTCGTCGGCACACGACGCAGCGTTCACAAAAATCTTTCACGTCTTGGCGGATTCGTTTCCACCAGAATCTGTCGAGTGCTTTAGCAAGAGTGCTAGCAACTCCTCTGTGACCAGCTGACGAACTTTCGTGCAGCTCTGTGATCAATCTCAGTCGGAGCTCAGAGTTCTGTGGAATACAGAGGCGATTGAGACGCCAAAAGTACCCGTCTCTGGCTTCTATCCGACTGTCTCTTGTCCACTCACCCTCGTCCCCATAAAACGAATCTTGTGAGAACCCCTCGCGAATGAGATCAGCGAACTCAGGGCTCAGCTGCAACGCTTCAACAGTCAGTGAATTTAACTGTGCGTCTTCAAACAGCAGCTGGGACTTCCGTCGTAATTCTCGATCTGACGGAACCTCGCCATCCCAAAATAAGGGTACTGTGGCCTGAGGTACGAAGTCTGGACGCCGGCTCAACGGGTCAGCTTCGTTCAGAGCTCCCTTGCGATATGCAAGTGTCATCGAGCCCACAAACGGTTGCAAATCCCGCAGGTATCTTGCTTGCCGCTTGTTCAGCCTGTTGTTCGGTTGCCTGAGCAGATGTCGCAGTGTGTCGTGGTCTGTTACGACAAGGAACTTAGAACAGCCTTCAAGATAACACCTCCAATGTTTGACAGCTTCGCATACGGCCAAAGCTTCTAAGTCGTACGCAGAGTAAGTGTTACCACGCTCAGCTGGATTCAGCTTACGCGCCCAGTAAGAGACTGGTTGAAGACCTCCTCCTTGGTCTTGCAACATGACTGCTGCAATCCCCACTGTTGAAGCATCTGTAGCCACGGTGAACGTCGCGTCCGAGCCGACCTCCGGAAGGATCAGGCATGGCGCGGAAATGAGCCGTAACTTGAGAGTCTCGAAGGCTTCCAAACAGGCAGGCGTCAGCGTAACCTTCTGTGGCTGGGACTTCCGCAGTAAGTCCGTCAATGGAGCCGTAAGGTCGCTAAAATGGTGTATAAATCTCGCATAGAAGTTGCAGAACTGTACGAAACTGCGAACCTCCTTCTGCGTCTTGGGCACTGGCCAGTCTGCAACGGCCTCGACTTTCTTTGTTGAAACCGAAATTTTACCGGCTGACACAGTGTAGCCCAGATACTCCATTTCTTGCAATCCGAAGAAGCATTTCTTAAGGCGTAATCTCAGCCCTTCTTCCTTGAATCGCTGTAGCACTAGACGTAGGTGCTCCAGGTGCTCCTCCAGAGTTCGACTGTAGATACAGACGTCATCCAGGTAGACTGTCACGAACTTATGTAAAAAGTCGCGAAGAATGTCGTTCATCATCCTTTGAAATGTAGCTGGTGCGTTGCACAGCCCAAACGGCATGGCGACCCATTCCATTAAGCCATCAGGGGTCTGAAAAGCCGTCTTGTGAACGTCCTGATCACGCACTCGAACTTGCCAGAATCCAGAAGCGAGGTCGAGGTGTGTGTAAAAATTCGCGTCCTTAAGTTCGTCCAGTGTATCGTCCACACGCGGTAGCGGGTAAGCATCTTTACGCGTAACCTCGTTAAGGCCACGGTAGTCAATGCACAGACGTAGCGAGCCATCAGCTTTTCGCACAAAAAGAATTGGCGAGCCGAACTCACTGTAGCTGGGGCGTACTAAACCAGCTTCCACTGCGTCTTTGAGCTGTCGATTAAGCTCAGCGCGCTCTGCGGGTGACAATCTGTTTAGCCTTTGGCGTCGCATCGGGCCAGTTGTGTCAATGGGGTGATCCCACTGTCGGCTTACAGGTGGAGAGTCGACTGGTTGCAGTAACTCCGGGAAGTCATTGAAGAGTAACGACCTGAAGTTGTCACGTTGCTGTGCTGTTAGTTCCTCTCCAGTGTGAAAGTCTGTCGATTGTTCGGCAGCTGACGTGAGTTCAATGACGTAAAAATCAGCATGACGTCCTCTGCTGCGGCGCGTCTTGCGCATGAGTTTCTGAACTTTTGTAGACGACAGGAGTAGACACTCAGGGCGTCGTTCCTCAAGCGTAGTCTCCACTGCTGTGCCGTCCATTAGTGTAAAAATTCTGGTTGTACCAAATTGTAAAGAGGCCTGTTCGTCATCAAGCCATGGTAAACCCAGGATTAAATCAGCTGTGCGTAAATCACGTAAGACGTAGAAAGTCCGTTGAAATTCGTGTCGAGCCAGCTCAAAAGTGACGTCACAGACTGTCGTAGAAGTCACTCGTTGTCCATTAGCGAGTCGAACTGGAGTCTTACTTGCAGACTTCCGAGTCTGTAAAGCAAAGCGTCGTACAAAGTCCTCTGACACAAAATCAAGTGTCGCAGCGCAGTCCACTAATCCAGAAATTTGGTGTCCGCCATCAGGAGTTTTCACAGTTAGCTCAGTTCGAATTAACGGGCGAGCTTCCGTGAGGTCAGTCAATAGGGCTGTAGCTGGCGAAGAAAATTGTTGCAGCGTAGCGATGGACGGTTCCGCGTCGTCTGAAGGTACAGGTACCGAGTCGGGTTGATCGGGTGTTGTAGGTTCTGGTGAGTCGTTAAACGCACAATCTGCGTCGACTAACCACAGCTGTACATGCCAAGGGGCTGGAGCAACCACCTCCTGTTGCGCTGGGTTCTCCAGTGACTGACGAGTAAAAAGCTGAGTTCTCGCTGGGAATTCTTGGTAGAGTTTCCAGTGCTTAGTCACCTGAGTAAATTTCGCCCACTTCGGTAGTACAAATACAGCCATCGTAGATGTCGGAGATGTTCGACGACAATCCTCAAAATGCTGCGCAATCTGCTCAGCTAACTCCCAGGGTGGGTTGATGAACACCCGTTCTCCTGACAAATCTCTGTCTAGAATCGAGTCACTCGGCGAACAGTGAGGTAAGTCACTGTGCGAGTTAAGACCTTCATCATCAGCACATCCCTCCAAAGTGAAGTTGAATCGTGCATGCAGAGGGTCAAAGACTGAGTCAACCAGCTTCCAATCAATTGAACGTCTGGTTACAGGTTTACGACTCTGTCTCTGCTTAGTCTGACGACGACGACCTGCTACTTGCGTTACAGGTGTCGCAACTGTAGTCGATGGAGATGCCGAAGGTGTTTCGACGACCTCTGTCGCTAACAGTGTCTCAGAATGAACAGTAGATGTAGCCGGCTGCTCGAGTTCATTTGTAGAACAGCCTTGCCACCATCATTGCTTCTTAGGTTGCATCGGTGCCTTGCCCTTGAACTCCGGACATTGGAACAAACGGTGTCCCTTCTTGTGGCACTTGAAGCAAAGTCCTTCGTCCATGTGTCGTTTACGTTCCTCAGCTGTCATCGCATTTGCGAGTGTGTTAAAATCTTCGCGGCCAGATGTCTGACCACGTCCACCATTGTTGCCACCACGACCACCATTGTTACCACCACCACGTCCACGTCCGCGGCCACGACCACGGCCACCTTTGTTACGTTTCCAGACGTTAGCGGCTTCCTCGAGAGGGTCATCAAAGTTGCGCTTGCGTGAAGGCTGGGCAGATGGTCCAGCAGCAGACTTCGTATTGCTGAGTTCCGGCGAGTCTGTCACGACGTCATTCAAAAAGTTTTGCAGCTCCACCAGCCAAGCTCGTCGTACGTAGATGGAATTGGGGGCTGATTTTTCCGGTTCAACCACCACCCACCCAGGTGTCCAGAAAACTGTTAAGTAACCCAGAACACTGCGTCGTACGAGTCAGCTATAATCCCAAGCATTACAAAACGCTGAGGCTGTGCTTCGAGCCAATCCTCTAGTACATGAGGTACTTGACTAGTCTGGTACGGTGAAGTAATTGCAGCTTTACGCTGAGTCTCCGTGAGGGTCACAGATAGTCCAGCCAAGTTGTGGGTAGGCATCGGCATTCCCACTCGTAAATCCGTAGGTCCCTCACCAGTCAGTCGATTAATGTGTCCACGAATCAGCAGCCAGACGGAACCAGAGTCGACCGTCGTAAACCGGCAGTACATGTGGAACTGTCTCGGGATAGACGCGTCATCAAACATGACTGGAACATGTTGACGTATCGCACGGAAAAAGAGTTCCCATTGAGTCACGTAACCAAAGTGAAGTAACTCACTCTTGTGCTTCTCGGTACGAAGTAATCCTTTTTGTGCGGGCGTAAGTGTCAGACCGTCGATGTTGATGGTTTCCGGGACGACGTAAGTGCCATCCAGATTAACTGTCGACTGTGCCAAAACAGCCTGCTCAACCTGAGCAGGAGTTCGTAAATTGTTCGTAGCAAACAGGACAGGAATAGACGCCGAGTACACGTAGACAAGCTGTCGTCCTTGAGGTAGCGTAACAACAACAGGTTCACCACTCAACAGCGTCAAATCATCCGGTGTCAAAACAAGACCGGTCTCCTCGTGTAATTCGCGAATAGCAGCGTCGACAGGCTCTTCGTTAGGTAAGACAGAGCCAGCTGGGAACCAAGTTTTACCAGAACGAGGCTCACGTTGAAACACTAACTTCAAGTCCGACGGTTTAGTTCCTCCAACGTGAATTACCAAAACCACGTAATGTCCGGGTCCTAGAGAAGCCATCTCAACTCAATCAAACAACGTCGAGCAGATCAACGAACAACGAAAGCGTGCGTCGACCAAAGAGCTCCGAAACCAGTGTGGCGGTTAGCCTCTGAAAGCTAAACGCTAGCACAAATCTGTTCTAGTCTGTCTAGTTCTGTTGTTGCAAGATGGCAAAAGATGTTGTCGAGAGGCAATTGGTGAGAGATGTTTCATTGCTGTACTTAGGCAGTAGATGTTGTAAGTGAACAAAGGAATTGTTAAAAGGTTATGTCACCTCCCTCTACTACTGCACTGGGCTTAAATAGGTTTCAGCCCAGACTAGTTACGCCTGCAAGCTACGCTTACGTGTCTGGCGTTAGGGCTGTCTAACCGTCGTCATCTGCTTCGAGACGCGGTCTGCCTAGCATTGGGTTTCACGACGCGGCTCCTTCTGCATCGAAGAGCTCGTTTTGGCGCGTCATCTGGCTGGTTAGATTAATTATGCATATCTGTACGTACCGGGAGGTATTGGTCGTACTGTAGCATCAGCACCATTACAATATTGCAGTAGCGACGTACCCACGAGTATACGTCCGTCCTGTGGAAAAGCACGAATTGGTATCCGTAACGAGTACATGTACAATGTCTTGCAATGTACTGTTGCAGGACTGTACTCGTCACACTAGCATGGAGAATCACGACGCGGCTCATTCTGCATCGGAAACCTCGCTTAGGCGCGTCTTCTAGCTAGTTAGATTAAATGTGCGTACCTATACGTACCGGGAGGTACTGGTCGTATAGTGCGCATCAGAACCCTCGCTAATATTGCAGTAGTGACGTACCCACGTTGTACGTCCGTCCGATGGAAAAGCACGAATTGGAATTAGTAACGAGTACATGTACAATGTCATGTAATGTACTATTGCAGGACTGTACTCGTCACACGGCTTGCCGATCTACAGTGCCCTCAGATGAACAGTTCAATTACACATTGGCTAGATTAGCAAGCGTTGTCATGACGCTTCGCAAGTCTAATCGTCCATGCTAGCTCTACAAACGTTGCTTTAGTAAAATAGGCTCCCTATATATGACGCGCATCACACTACGTTAGACCACCTTATGCCTTTTGCGCGAGTACAACTCTCGCAAAACGGCATCTAAACTCTCGCAGTCTAGCAAGGTGTCTAGAAGATCTCTATCTACCACCGAGTGTGTAAGAATACCTACGACACAACCATGTCATGCTCTTTGCTTGACCACTTGTATCCAAATGCTGACGTTCTTGAAGTAGATAGTCTTCCATCCCTGCGCAAGTCGCGAAATTAACTTTGTTAGTGCAACAACTTTTGTTAAGATCAGAGGGCACCGACAATTAGCGGACACCATCTAGAAAACAATAGCGGAACATTCATGAGCCAATGACCTACGTCAACGGCCCGGGTGGCATCGCCTGGATTCCCGGAATGCAACCCCCTCATTACTGTTGCACTACCCGACGACGCGTACATCGACATGGGTGAATGGGTAGAAGACATGCCGACGGCGATTTCTGAAGGACTACCGCCGGCGAGAGTCACCCGACTGAGCATGTGGCGTCCACGCCACGACGAAGGCGACAAGTTTCTAACCGAGGAGTTCCGCGTCACTGATAGAGACGAGTACCGACACCTACTCCGCTATGGAATGTGTCATGCAACCATTGACCCGGCACTCAAAACTTTTCTGGACGCCATTCGTCCGCAAACCTATTCCTCTAAAAAGAAGCGGACACATGGGGTCGATTCGATGCGACCAAGAGAACGCACCGAGCATGTTGCAACGTGCACGAGGAAAGCTCAAACCTTCGACGCTTCAAGTGCAAGAAGCTGCTCCAAGATACCCGTTCGACCCGTATGTGGGACGAACGGGTCGCCGAGCGGCTCGTCTACTCCGGATTCTTCGACACCTAGGCAGGGGACCGGAGCGCTAACGCAGTCGACGGCCTCCTCGAACTCTGCCTCCACGTTGCAGCCAAAGCACATGTGCCAGCCATGTTCAAACAACAACCGATAGGAGAGGCAACCCCAGCCAAGGCAACAAGAGCGACCCACAAGGAGGCAAACCTAAGGACAGGGGGTCGACCCCAATCAAGGGAAAACCGGAGGCGAAACCCGACAAGCCTAAGCCCCGCCCATACCCTAAAGCCGAAATCAAACACGAGACACATGGCTTACATAGTGAACCGCCGAGCTGATTCATGCAAACCCGACTCCGTCTACAGGCGCCATAGCGTGCGGCGAAGTTGGAAAGAGTGGGTATTATCGGCGCGAGCGGGCAAGTCCTTCAATCGATCCGGGAGGGAGTCTCTATCCCCTTTCGGCACAATCAACCACCACCACCCTTCAACCAAGACGTATCACTCCTAGACGCCACACCGGAGCAACTCGCGTTTGTCGACGCGGAACTAGCAAGACTCGTCGTGACATGAGCGGAGAGTGCTCTACAAACAGCAAGGTCGTTTCGAGGTTGTTCCTCATCCCGAAACCCGGCAAGAACCAATGACGTCTCATTTGCGACCTACGCCACCTAAAGTATACGACTAATGCACAAGAAAATGTCTCAAGATGGAAACGCTACTCGTCGTACGGCACCTCACTCTGCGTGGCGACTACATGTTCGGCTTCGACCTACTTGGCCTACGGTCAGCGTCGAGCAACAAGTCCCCGCCGTTTCGCTAGGCGATCGACACCCGCGACAAACCAGCCGACTGGTCAGCGGACACCCTTACGAGTTGGATGCAGGTCGTCCTCAAGGACATCAAGGCTCACCCCCGGAGGACTTCGTGTGGAAATCGCACTCACTCCGCAAGGCAGCGACAGCGGCAGCATACGCGATCGGGGTTAACATGCAGGAAAATATTTTTTTCGGCGGATGGGCGACGGAGTCAAGTGTCGTACTCGACTATATTAACCGCAATGTCGTACCTACGACAACAGATTGGTACTTCTATGGTTGGCTTACGCCTTGAGGCGACCAACCAAAGATTACCCGCCAGTCGGCGACAAGATGGCAAATGGAGCCCTACACTGCTTTATGAATCGTCATATTGTTAAAGTATAGAGGTTTAAATTTCACGGGGGCTAGACTAGCAAGCGTTGCCATGACATTTCGCTAGTATAGCCCTCCACACTAGCTTTACATGCGTTGCCTTATAGTAGAATAGGTTCCCTATATATGACGCGCCGCACACATCGTTTGATCACCTTCTGCCGTTTGCGCGAGCACGGCTCTCGCAAACCCACCCTCCATTTATCCGTGTTTATGCGTGTACATGGCCTCTTTGGCCTTATTTGGCAATTCATGGAAGATATCTACACTTTTGGCAAACGGAGCCCCCCATTGTTTTGTAAACGTTGTAAAAGTGCTTTCTTCCGACAAAACTTCGTCATCCCAAAACAATGGAACTATGACATGAGGTACAAAGTATGTCTCCGACTGAACATATGAGCTTTATTCATAGCTCTCTTGCGATATGCAAGTGACACCGTGCCCACAAACGGCTGCAAGTACTGCATGTAGCGAGCTTGTCGCTTGTTCATCTTGTTGTCCAATTGACTGAGCATATGTCGTAGCGCATCGTGGTATGTAACGACAAGGAACTGAAAGCGCCCTTCAAGATAACACCACCAATACTAACTTGAGGGACTGGTCAATCTTTAACGGCTTCGACTTTCTTGGTCGAAATTGAAATATTGCCATTCGACACAGGGTAGCCTAAGTACTCCTCTTGAAGACCGAAGAAGCATATTTTAAAGACTCTACTTCAAGTCCTCCTCCTTAAGACGCCGAAGCACTAACACATGTGTTCAAGATGCTCATCAAAAGTGCGATTGTAGACACATACGTCATCAAAATAGATTGTAAGAACTTGTTTGAAAAGTCGCGCATATTGTCTTTCACCATCCGCTAGAATGTAGCTAGAGCACAACATTATCCCAACGGCATGGCGACCCACTCCATGAGATCATATGGTGTCTGTAACGTTGTCTCGTGGGTGTCTTTCCCAAGAACTCTAACTTGCAAGAAGCAAGACGCCAAGTCACGATGACTGTGAAGATTCGCATCCTTTTGCACATCGAGGGCGTGGTCCACACGCAGAAGTGGGTAAGCGTCCATACGCGTGACCTCGTCAAAGGCCACGGTAACCAATATACAGTCAAAACGCGCACAAAAGAATTGGCCAGCCGAAATCACTGTGACTCGGACGAATCAAGCCACTCTCCATTCCGTCTTTAAGCTGTTGGTAGAGCTCATCACACTTTGCATGCGACAATCGGCTGAGCCGCTGGCGCTTCACCGGGCCAGTGTTTTCAATGGGAGAGGTTGTTTTGTCGGCTTACATTAGGCGAGTCCACATGTTTGAGTATCTTTGCAAAGTCTATGTGCAATAATACATGAAAAATGTTACGTTTTGGAAAGCGTTTTCCAATAAGCTCCTCTCCTATGGGAAACTCAGCCGGATATTCTGTTGCCGGCGTGACGTTAATCACGAAGAGCTCAACTTCCGTCCCTTGCTTTGGCGCGCCTGGCGGATGTGCTTTTGAACCTTAGTCGATGACATCCGAAGACACACAAGACGGCGCTTTTCCGTCTAGATATGTGCCGCAGTTCTGCCCATTAAAGTCAAGACACCCCTAGGACCAAAACTAGAAATTATTAAAATCTAACAATAACACCGAGTTGACGGTTGCTGTCTATTGGCGTTCCCTCAATCTGCCAATTTGGGGTCTTAGGATTACGGTGCGCCGTGAACCACTTGTCCCAAGCACCCTCTCCAATGGCAATGCAAAACTGTGAAAGCCATGCAGCACACATGCTTTTTCAAATGCTAATATGAGAAATTATGTGTCGCTAGTCTCCACGATGCGCGGCGTGCTCTAGCCGCTGCGAGGGCGCGGATCAGCCAAGTTTGTCGGGCAGAGCTCGTCGAGTCGGGTCTGCCTGACTTATGCTCCTATGCGACTCGTGCCGGGGCCGGGGCCGGGGGGGGGGGGGGGGGGGGGGGGGGGGTAGGCAAGCGAAAAAGCCTCTAGCACATATCATCGACGCCCCCGTCTCGATCTACACACACTCCCGTCCGGGATATAAAAATGAAAATGATTCACAACATTTACCGCTATTGCGTTGTCCGGCTGATGTCTAAGGACCTTTCTACATCAACCATGTAATAGGGAGAAATTGGAATGCAGAATTTAGCCCGGAAGCCATGTTCCTAAATACTCCTAGGGGCTAAGGCAATAATATCTGTTGGGGCAGTGTAATCAAACTCCGGCAGTCACGAAAGATGAGATACACTACAGTGCATACTACCCAAGGGAAAAGTTGCGTTGGGAAATCCACAGAATCCACCTTTTCCACGGAAAAAGAGATAACCACGGATAGATTGATCGCTAACTCCAATCGCCTTGCACAAGTTCCGGCCTTGTGGCCCCTTTTTCTTTCCTCGCCCACTCTAGTCGCGTCCTCTTGGAAAGAACGGTTTAGGGAGTTCTAGACGTCTCGCCGTTGGCATTTCCTTCCAGGACTTAGGTCGAGGAGCGGATGATTATTTTGGTCGAGCCCCTACCGAGTGGGCCGCTGATGGGTTTGGGCGGGAGTGTGGCGGCGTGGAATGTCGTCCGGGGAAATAAACGCCGTGGCGGGATCAGAGGGAGGGAGACGGGGGCGTTGTGGCGTGGAGGCTGCTGAACGGGGGAAAAGGGTGGATCTAGCGTCTCGATCGGGGCGTTGCATTCGGCCGCCGGGTAGGGGAGCATGAGGGGATCCTCATCTAATAGGGCGGCATGTTTTTTCGCGATTCTTTGGCATGAGGAGAGGGAGGCTAAACAGAGAGCAAGCCGGGCGGAGATCACGCGTTTGTCGTAGTCTCCCGTGATAGGTGAGTTGGCATGGGAATCATGGGGCCGGCGCGGAGCGGGTCTTACTGTCCGCCACTGGGTTGCTGTGGGTGCCTTATTGGGTCGGTGCTCTTCCTCCAAAGCGGTAGGCTTGTCGAACTGTTGGGAGTTGGATGTGAAAGCATCGTCGGGTTGGTCTCCGGCCATAGCATGATCGCGGTGGTCGGTCGAGCTGTCGACATGGTTTATCTCAGGGCTAGGTTGGATAGAGGATTTAAGACGCATGAGCCGGTCTATGGCTCTCGCATGATAGGATGAGCGGTCGATGGGTGGAATAGCTTGGCCGAGGCCCCGAGAAGGCTCGATCCATGCTCGTGGAGGGTCACCGAGGCAACAATAATTTCGTGCCGGTCCGCGATATGGATGTGTCGAGTAGGTTTTGTTTTCTTCTAGTAAGGAAGGTTGCTAGAGGCCCACGTAACATAAGTTGCTGGAGTACCCGCCCGGAAAAACCGATGCTCATGTTCCCGTTGCAGTTTGCCTCTTAGCCTAGGCTTCCCTTCCCCTCAGGAGGCTGAGAAGGGAAGGTAAGGAAGTCCTAAGCTCCATACGGTCTCAGGCGGGCGCTCCTATCGCCGCACAAGATTTTCTCATGTCCCCGGTCCGTCTCCGTATGTTTTGCAACACATGTTTGATCCGTTCAATCCGCCCGTACCCTCCTCCGGTGGTTTACGCTGTCATGGGCCACGTTCATAAGCAGTGAGCCGTTGCGATAACCCTTAGCACAATGCCCGAGGCAGCCTATCGATAACTGGGCACCGACTCGGGGAGGGGTTGGCCGAACTCATGGATCGAGGCGCCGTTTCGCAAATGGTCTCGGGTACGGAAAAGTTTGGCCGAAAACCCTCCGTACCGGGTTTTTCCGGCAGCGGTCAGACATGCGGACCTCCACCGCAAGACTGTGTTGCTCCTCCGGCTACGACCCTCCTTCGGTATGCGTAACGTCTCGCCTTGCCCCCGAGAGATGGTCGCGTCCCACATGGATGGTTGACGGCAAGCGAGCGCATGGCTTTGGTGTGGCTTCCCGGCCGCTTGTCCGCCGCCATCTCCAACGCCCGCCGCAAGCTCAGATCCGCCCGTTCCCTCCCCCACGCCAAAAAAATCTTGACAGATATGTCCCCTTCTTGAAAATGAGAGAATTCAAGGAGTATATAGTTGTGACGAGTGTTGTCATGTAACAATACATTACATGACATATCTACAAAAAAAATAGAAACATTTGTCAAGAAATGCAAAATGAAACTGATGCTCGATCTTCACGATGCACGGTTCACTCCCACCGAACCGGGGTGCCGACCGGCATAGGCCAATCGGCGTTTGAGTGGGGCGACATGCCAGCCTAATCTAGCTCCCGCGTGACCTAGGTCTTGCCGGAGAAAGGAGGGGGGAGGTTAGCAAAAAAACCTCCTCACGCGGTGGCTCGTCGATCCCACGGTCGCATCCCGTAAGCCCCACCCCAAGGTCGTAGCCGCTCCTACCGTCGCGACTTTCCTCCTAGTCGAGGTCCCCCGTCACCTCGAGGGCAAGTCGGGGGGGGGGGGGGGGGGCAAGACTACTACTCTCTAATAGTAGGTGTGCATGTTGATAGTGGGTAGCAGTGGGGTAGGGCATGGTCACCGTTGCTAGGTCCTTCGGGCCGCGGGGTACATAGATTATCGTCAAACCCTTCCTATAAGGATTTCCATCTGCGGTTGAACATGACGAGGATCGCTGCCGCCGGACCAGGCCGCTCATGCCGTCGTGACCGTCCTTCTCTCTGCTAATGTCGTGATGCCGCCCTTGGGTCGGCTTTACCGCGGCAAGTCAGTCAGCGAGCGCCCTTCCCCGGCGCCGATCCCCGGCTCTCCGCCGACAGTTCCGACACCCTCCACCTACCGATGAACCACCCGTACCCTCTGCGACAAAATTGTTTCACAAGTTTTGGCCCCGCCTCCTTATCAAGAGAGTACCGAAGAGTATATAGTCGCGAAAACACATATCGGATAGGCCGAGCGGGATATGTTAGTGATAGTGTACGAATATTATGATTTCCAAAACCCGATTTACACGGCTTCCCGATAGTTGCTGATCGCGCGGATCGCAGCTGCCGGTACCTCGTTTAGCCCCTTGTTGTGCCAAGCATGGCACGGCTACATGCTTACCAACGCCCACGGCGTGGAGGTAGAGAGAGGTGCCTACGGGCCTCCGAGCGCACCCCCTTCCGGGGCCGCCGCCGCTGCGCCGCCGACGGGCACCGACCTTTTAATAGTTGGTGGCTTAATCGTAAGTTGCAGGCTTCATCTTTGCCAAACACCTTCGACTCTTTGGTTACATAGATTCGTTGGTCATCCGTCATGTCTAGCATCCGGGTTGGCGCGATTAAATCCTTGAACTACGAAATGCTCGTTGAGTTACACCGACTACTTTCAGCTGTTCAACGCCTTTCTCCGGAGGTCACTATCAAGTATTACGGACGATTTCCATTGCGTTCACTTCATCAATGGCTTGGCGAATTTCCATCTTCAAACTCAAGCCAAGTCTCATTGTTCTAAATATAAGGGGTATTGAAATTGTGATTGAAATTGTTTACAACATGTAACGGGTGTTGCCGACAATTGTCTCTAGGCCCCCCCAACTGTACCATGCATGAAACTTATAAGTTAGGGCTAGACCGTGAACCGCCTAAATCCAACCTCTCCAAAGGATCTTGGGGGGTTTTATCCCCCCCCCCCCCCCGGGAGTGTGTTGTGCGTGGTGGTTGTGGATGTCATTCACGGGCATGTGTGGGTGCGAGGAGTGGAGGTGCGGCGTGTGGTGAGACTTGATGCGGTAGATGAGAAGAAGATGATGCAGCCATTGGACAGTGTGCAAGTGGAGTTGTGCTAGGATGCGTGTTGTGTCGAGTTGTGTTTTTGTTAGGAGGGTTTGTGCGGAGGGTGAGAAGGAGGTGAGGCTAGCAATTAAGGATGTGTGAGGTGTGCGTGTGCGGCTCATGACTATGGGAATAATGTCGACTTCGGTACCCGGCCACAGTTGGCGAATGGCATTGGCGAGGGGGGTACATTTGTCTCGAATCATTTGTGCGATGTGGGAGAGGTTGTCGTTTGTGCAATATTTCCATTACCCTATTTGAAGATTTTTGATCAGGAAGTACCGCCGTCGTCCGTTCGTGTGTTCGACGAATCTAGGTTCGAGGAGCCGGACGAAGTCGGGTCTGTGTGCCGGGGGTCTCAACAGTGAGGGGAGTATCTCGTCAAGGAGAATGGCAGGGCATGAGGTGAGGGAGTCGGGCGAGAGGCCTTCGTCAACAACAACTAGACGGGTGGCATGTGGGTGGGGTGAGGGGGCTGACAGTCAAGGGGTAAGTGGATGAGTGTGAGGGATGTGAACGATTTGGTGGGTTTTTTACCAAAGTCAGCCGTGATGGTCTCCAGTCGGCCTCCGTTGTGGCGTTCCGTAAGGGAGAGGAAGAGTTGTAGCGCGATATTGTGGCGGTCCTATCTAAGGCCGGACATAGAGGGGCAGTTACATGCCATGTTGCCTTTGCTGGTGAATTGACCACACATGGGGCAACGCAAGGTGGGGTTGTGTGAGAGGAGGCGGGTGTTGTGCACTCCCCACATGAATTCTTTCTTGTGTGTGAATTGGACATTGGTGAGTGATGTGTGTTTTTTATGGAAGGTGAAGCCCGCCCCGTCCGCAGCGGCGCGGGCGAGGAGGGCACCGTGTTTGGTAGTTTGTGAGGTGTGTGTGTGTGTGTGTGTGTGTGTGTGTGTGTGTGTGTGTGTGTGCGTGCGTGTGTGTGTGTGCGTGTGTGTTTGATGTTGTACATGTGTGCATCAGTTTTGAGGTTGGTGTGTCTGTAGGGTGTGCGTTCTAGGGTTTGGGGTATGAGTGTGTATGGTCCGGTCTAGTGGCTTATCGACTTGCTGAACCCGTGGTGTAGGTTGTGTCGGGTGGGTGTCCGTCCGCAACTTGGTTAGCGAGGGTGTCTGCGAGGCCGTTGCCGAATAAGTGGTTGTGTGCTTTGATTTTGCCTAGATGGGTGCGAATATCTGACTTGCGGCAAGCTTTGAGGGTATGTGTGATGGAGTCAAGTGAGTCGCGGTGGATGTTGTGTCGGTAGGCGGATGGGCAGTTCATGTAGCCTTGGATAAGGCGGAGTGAGCACGCACTATATGTAAGGAGGTGGGTATGGCCGACTTGTAGGCCGATATCGATGCCTGCGAGTTCCGCACGATTGATGGTGTGAGAGGGAGGGGTGGAGGTCACCAAAATTTGACGCGTGTGTCCGTGGCGGGGTGGGTGGCAGCCGCACCAAGGGGGAGAGGCCTCCCTTCTTGGAGCCGTAAGTGTATACGAAGTCCTGCCAATCCCTAGTAAGAACTCATGCTGGTGGGGGAGAATGCTAGTGATGTGCGTTCTTGAAGAGGGTAAGTGATGGGATGGGTGGGGTTGGGGGTCGGTGGTAGATGCCTGAGGAGTGTGGAGAGTAATTGGGGAAGTGGGATGGGGTTGGGACGGTGATGGAAGGATTGGGGAGGCGAGTATTATACATTGATTTGAGTGTGTTGTGAAGGGCGGTCATTCATTTGTGCGAGGACATAGAGGATAGTGCAAGGGGTTTGGCGGCTAGGTTAATGTCCACCATCCCGCGTGTGCCGAATGGTGTGGGGTTGGGGGTGCATGTGTGTTGGAATGAGGGTAGGAAGGTGTTTGCATCGTTGGGAAGGGTGTAAAGGTGATGGGTGTATGGCGAGTTGATGTATTTGGAGTGGCGGTGTGGTGTGTGCTCCCACCGGGAGAGTATGAGAATGAGGGCGCTAGGGGAACATAAGGCTGTTGAGTGGGCGCTAGTGATTGCGTGTTCCATGACGCGTGGCATCCATTCGTGGTCGTATTCCGGGTTAGCGATGTTAGTGCCGTAACATGTGTGGGGTGCGCTACTGCCGCTGGGTGAGAAGACTATGTCTTCTAGTAAGTGAGTGGTAAGTGTGAGAGTGTAGGGATTTGTTGAGGGGGTCCGAGTAGAGTTTTGTTTGGATATGAAAGGTGGAGTGAAGGGCGGAGAGGAGGTCCTCCCGAGTGGCCCATCTGTTGCGTGGGTGAGCATGTCGACATCTGTTGCGTGGGCGAACATGCCACACGGGTATCGGAGCTCTTGATCTTCATACGCTTTCGTTGTTACTTGATTCGTTCGACGTTGATTGTTTTGAATCGGCAAGGCTTCACTTAGACCTGACAATTACGTTGTTCTCGTGCTGCTTATCGGAGATTCCATAGCCTCAAACATCAAACTTGTGTTACATCGTGAACCCCGTAATGGTAAAACATGGATTTTTTGTGGTTCGGTGTTACCTAACAAAGAACACGTCGACGCTGCCCTTCGCAAATTGTTTGAAGAGAATAGCCTAACTTTTACCACCGACGATCTTACGTTGTTGATTGGCAACCATGTTCGAGTGCCGTTACATGTTGGTCAATACCATCTCGTTCGCGTCGTTTAAGCATCCGCCCATGTTCCGTACGTGAATGATAACATGTGTACCCCAGCTAAGGTCGAATATGCCGTAAGCGCTCAGTCGACCCTTCATCGTGATGGTACTTACGTTGTTCACACTAGTGTTGACATTGACGGTCTTTCTCTTACTAAGCCATCTTATATTGGTTTACTTAAGGAGGCTCAACGTATGCATAAAATATTATTACATTTTAGCTACGTGGCTCAGTGGGAGTCTTTTTGAGCCGTTGTAAGTTCTCTCTAGCTTTTCCTTCACCAAGATACGTCGTTACTAATGCATAACTCCTTCTTTCCCCGTTTCACAGCCAGTGATTGTGGTCATATGTGGATGTTAATCAATGGGGACATTAATTATCTGTGTGATGAAACACCTATCGACTTACGCATGGAATATCCAGCCCTTGGAATCAACTTCGCTTGTTTAAGCATAACAATTATCGAGACGCAGCGTAAAGCTACAAATTAACGCCCCCTTCTATTCTAGTCAAGACGCACGTAAACTGGAGGACTGGTTGTTGATGCAACTTCAACGCTTTATCATGATGGGCATCAACGCTTACTCGTAGAACGTTATTATTTGTGGTGCGTTTCAGTTTTCGGGACCCTAGAACCGTTAGTAGCTAAACCATAAGTAGCATCCTTCTATTCCAAATACCTTTGATTGTTTGGTTACATATTCGTAAAACGTCCATGCCGCCTAACATTCGGGACGACGCGATTAAGGCCATGATAGCACTTACGCAAGGCTCTATGATTTACGCCAACTACTGCCAACAACTCAACGACTTTTAAAGACGGTCCCGATAACGGACGATTTCCAGTGCAATCGCTTCATCAATGGTTTGGTGAGTTTTCAGCCTTAGTGGGCTAAATCCCATCGCTCCCAATAAAGGGCTAAATCATGCCGTTGGTTGAGTGACCAAACTTCATGAATGACCTAGTGACTAACTCGGCTTATCTGGGACAAGCAATGGGTGCATTAATCCCATCTGACACCCATGGAGGCAGTCGACCTTGCAAGAAGCGCCCTCTCGAGAGCCCAAAGGTCGAAGACACCAAACGTCTTTAGCGCGATGAAGGATTTGTACGTGGTCGGGGTCGTGGCTATCGTGGTGGC
Source organism: Tetraselmis chui (assembly GCA_026401115.1). NCBI lineage: Eukaryota > Viridiplantae > Chlorophyta > Chlorodendrophyceae > Chlorodendrales > Chlorodendraceae > Tetraselmis > Tetraselmis chui. The sequence continues at coordinate 57,046 of JAPMLY010001507.1, read as the reverse complement.
AGAGGTCGGTTTACTTCAAAAACTTGCCGAATTAATTTTAACGCAATCGATAGAGCCCTTTCCCCTAAAGAGCGTAAACCTCACAAAGGGAAGGGACATTGTTTCGAGTGCCACAAGAAGGGGCACCGACTCTTCCAATGCTCCGAGCTAAAGGGCAAGGAGCCGGCTGATACTCCAACCAAACAAAAATGATGTCGGCAAGGCTACTCTTTGGACGACAAGCTAGCTACATCTTCTTGCCGTCATGAAACATAATTAGCGACAGAGGTGCAAGGTACACCTTCGACACTTACATCGACTACCGGTGTGATACCCGCGAAGCATGTCGCAGGTCGTCGTCGTCGTCGGAACAAGCATAGAAAGAGCCGTAGACATGTAACTAAACGTTCGATCGATTGGAAGCTGGCTGACTTTGTTTCGTACTCTATGCACGCATGAATGGGCTTCACTGTGGAAGGCTGGGCAGATGGCGAGGGTCTTAACGCGCGTGGCGACTTACCTCATTGTTCGCCGAGTGACTATGCCATGGAAAGATACTTAATTGGGGAGAGTGTGTTCTTCAACCTACCATGGGAGTCGGCACAACATATTGCACGCCATTTTGAGAGTTATCGTCTTGCAACTCCTCCATCTGCGATGGCCGTATTTGTTTTACCTAAGAGGGCTAAGTTCAACGACCTCACTTAACAGTGGAAACTCTACCAAGAATTCCCTGCAAGGACACAGCTATTAAGACGCTAGTCGGTGGATGACCCGACCAAAACAAGAGGTCGTCGCTCTTGCTCCTTGACCAAGTCAACTGCGGTTAGTCGACGTTGCTTGTCCTTTCCACGATCCATCCCCGACTATAACATCTATTGACCCCGTCTCTACATGTACCCCCAAACGAGCCTACATCGTGTATTTGCGTCCATCGCTACGCTACGACAACTTTCTCCCGACGCTTTCGCCTTGTTGACTGACCTCACCGAAGCTTGCCCGTTGATTCCAACCCACATGAACGTAAAAACTCATGATGGCGGACAACAAATTTCTGGTTTAGTCGACTGTGCCGCGACGCTTGATTTCGTGTCAGAGGACTTGGTAAGACGCTTTTCGCTACATACAGAGAATGCTAATGTCAAGACCCCACTTCGACTCGCGAACAGACAACGTATGACGCCTTCGACTGTTTTCGAGATTACCTTCGAGCTGGCTAGACACGAGTTCAAATATGCTTTTTACATCTTACGTGATTTATGCGTTGCTAATCTGGTGCTAGGTTTACCATGGTTGGATACTTGGATGACGAGCAAGCTTCTTTACAATTCAGCACGACGCGTGTTTTCATCTTGATGGATAATACATTAGTGGCGGATAAGATAGAGGAGCGATGTCCATAATGTCTGCTACTATTGTCGCATGGTTAAGTTCAGAAGCTCATGCGCAAGACGCAATGGAGCAAGGGACGTCACGCTCCGTTTTAGGAATTTAACGCCACGCCAAATGCAGAAGAGCCGGCCGAAATTCACAATGGAGAGGAACTTACTGCGGACCAACGTCAACATTTATGTATGCTACTTTACGATGACTACCCGAAGTTATGCAGCTTGTGAATTCGTCGCATGTAAGCCGAGAGTGGGATCATCCCATTGAAGCAAGGGCCCGGTGAAACGTCGGCGTCTCAACAGATTGTCGCATGATGAGCGCGTTGAGCGTACACGACAGCTAAAAGACGCTAGCTTAATTCATCCTAGTCACAGTGAGTTCGGCTCGCCAAAATTTTTGTGCGTGAAGCTATCGGCTCGCTTCGACTCCACATTGACTACCGTGACCCTCCTGAGGTTCCGCGTAAGGACGCTTACCCATTTTGGCGTGTGAACGACACTCTTTATGAACTAAAGGCGCGAATTTTACACACACACACACACACACACACACACACACACACACACACACACACACACACACACACACACACACACACACACACACACACACACACACACACACACACACACACACACACACACACACACACACACACACACACCTCGATCTAGCGTCTCGCTTCTGGCAAGTTCGAGTGCGCGAGGAGGACGTCCACATGACAGCGTTTCAGACAACCGATGGTGTGATAGAATAGGTCGCCATGCCATTCGGAATGTGCAACGCCCCAACTACGTTTCAGCGGATGATGAATGACATCCTCCACGACGTTTTACACAAGTTCGTTATAGTCTACCTTAACGACGTTTGTGCCATCAATCGCACACTCGAGAAGTACCTCGAGCACGTACGTCTTGTGCTTCAACGTTTAAAGGAGTAGGAGGGCTTGAAGTTGCGTCTTAAGAAATTCTTTTTTGGTCTTCAATAGATGGAATACTTGGGCTACACTATGTTTGCGAGACAAGTTGGTTTTCCAACAAAAAAGTCAACGCCGTTACATATTGGCTAGCGCATACAACGCAGAAGGAAGTTCGCAACTTCTACGCCACGTTCATTAACCATTAAAGCGACCTTACGGCCCCATTGATGGATTCACTGCGGAAGTCCCAGCCACAGAAGGTTATGTTGACACCTGCAAGTTTGGAAGCCTTCAAGAGTCTAGTTACGGCTCATTTCCTCGCAGTGCATGATCTTTCCGGAGGTCAACTCGGACGCGTTGTTCATCATGGCTACTGAGGCTTCAACAGTGGGAATTGCAGCCGTCATGCTGCAAAACCAAGGACGGGGACTTCAACGAGTCTCTTACTGTGCGCGTTAGCTAAATCCAATTAAATGCGGCAATACCTACTCTGTGTGCAATTTGGAGGCTTTGGCCGTATGTGAGGCGGCACAACATTGGAGGTGCCACCTTGAAGGTTGCTCTAAGTGTCATTGTCATGACGTACAACGGCACACTGCGAGATCTTCTCAGACAATCAAACAAGAGGTTGAACAAGCGGCTAGCTCGCTACCTCCGGGACATGCAGCCGTTTGTGTGCATGATGACACTTGCGTACCGCAAGGGGGCCATGAACGAAGCCGACCCGCTAAACCGGAGAGTCGACTTCGTACATTAGTTTTTAGGCCACAGTTTCATTGTTTTGAGATGGCTAGCATCCGTATGTCGAAGATTTACGACGGAAAGTCCCAACCGTTGTTAAAGGATGCTGACTTAAATTCCGTGTTTGTTAACGCGTTGCGGTTGAGCCCCAAGTTCGCCGATCTCACTCGCGAGGGGGACTCTATTTATGGGGACGAGGGTGAGTGGACGAAAGACAGCCGGATTTAAGCCAAAGACGGATAGTAATGGCGTCTCGATCGCCTTTGTGTCCCGCGGAACCCAGAGCTCCGACTGAGATTGATCTCCGAAATGCACGACTATCATGTCAGCTGGTCACAAAGGAGTTGCTGGCACTGTTGTGAAAGCGCTCGACAGGTTTTGGTGGAAAAGAATTCACCAAGATGTGAAAGATATTTGTGAGCGTTGTGTCGTGTGTCGACGAGCAAAGGTTCAACCACATATGTCTGCGAAAATGAAAACGTAAATGATTTACAACAGTACCGCTATCGTGCTATGGGGCTGTTTTCTAAGGGCCTTTCTACATCAACCATACATGGAGACATTGGAATGCAGAATTTAGGCCGGTAGCCATGTTCCTAGATACTCCTAGGGACCAAGTCATTAAAATCTTTTTAGTGGAGTGTAATCTAATTCCGGTGGAACCGATAGATGAGAGACACTACATTACATACTCCTCGGCGGAATTGGCCCGTTGTGAAGTCCAAGGAATCCCCCTTCGCCACGGAAAAAGAAACGGCCTACAATTTGTTTTATCGCTAACTCCGATCGCCTTGTTGATGGACCGGCATGCTCGTCCCCTTTTCTTCCTTGCCTACTCCAGTCGCGTCCTCTTGGAAAGACCGGTTAGGGCAGTCAAAGACGCCCCACCGTTGGCATTCCCTTCCGGGACTTAGGTCGAGGCGCGGATGATTATTCTAGTCGGGCCCTTGCCGAGTGTGCCATTGCTGAGGGTTTGGGCGGAAGTGGTACGGCGTGGAATGTCGTCCGGGGAAATATTCGTCGCGGTGGACTTTGTGGGAGGGGGTAGGTGCCTTGTGGCGTGGAGGCTACCGGACGGGGGAGAAGGGAGAATGAAGCGTCTAGGTAGGGGCGTTGCATTCGGCCGCCGGGCAGGGGAAGGAGAAAAGGATCTTTAGCTAGTAGGGCGGCATATTCTTCCGCGAGTCTTTGGCGTGAGGACGGGGAGGCTAAACGGAGGGCAAGTCGGACGGCGACCACGCGCTTGTCGTCGTCTTTCGTGACAAGTGAATTGGCCCGAGCGTCTTGGACGCGGCGCTTAGCGGGTCTTAATATATGCCACTGGGATTCAGTGGGTGCCTCATCGGGGTGGCGGTATTCCTCCATAGTGGCAGGTTGGTCTAGTTAATGGGAGTTGGTTGCGAAAGCGTCGTCGGGCTGGTCGGTCGTAACTCCGGCCATAGCAAGATCGTGGTGTTGGGTCAATATTTTGGCAGGGTTCATCTCCGGGCTAGGTTGGGTAGCGGATTTAAGACGCAAGAGCTTGTCTATGGCTCTCGTCAGATAAGACGAGCGGTCGACAGGTGTGAATAGCTTGGCCGAGCCCCCAAGAAGGCTCGATCCGCGCGCGTGGAGGGTCACCAAGGCAAGTTTTGTGCCGGTCCGCGGTTTGGTTGTGTCGAGTAGGTCTTGTTTTCTTCTGTGAGGGAAGGCCGCTAGAGGCCCGCGTAGCATCAGTTACGGGAGTGGGCGGGAGATCGGTGCGGTGGGGATCGGTACTAGTGTGGGGAATAGGCTTGGGTGGGAGAATTTCTCATGCCTCTAGCGGGGGTTTCGGGACACGGTAGATACGTTACAACCATGAGTTTATCGGGTCGGGCGTAAGGTGGATGGTTATCTTCTTGAGGGTGGTAGCGAAATAGAGGAGGGAGAGAGGGGGGGTAAGGCTGAGGACAGCTTTTTGAGTGTCTTTGAAGTTAGCGTCCGCTTCGTCCATAGCGATAGCATTGACCCCGTCCAGTCCGTCGGTAGTAAGCGCGGCCTCTGTGTGATGATTAGGATCGTCGATACCCGCGGCTGTCATGGAGGAGTAGAGGGTGTGGAGGCAAATTCGGCCTTGAGCGGTATCCATGTGGCAGTTGATGAAGTCCGCCGTGACCGCAGTTGCCATCTTGTCGGCAGGGGGTAGGATGAAGTTGGACAAGTATGCCTTTTTCCCCTTGATGCAGTCAAAGCCCCAGCGGTAGAGCTTTCGGGGGACATTAGGGATGTAGTCGGTCTGTCTCATGTGGAGGGGGACAAGGTCTCCCACGGTAAAGTTAGCGAATTTGTCCACCATAGCGAGGGCCATGAGGGTGTCCTCGAGGGCGTCGATCATAACATGTGCGTACTAGGCAGATACGAGCTCCATACGGGCCAAAATACTAGGTCGATGCGGATTGTAGGGTGGTGCCGCGAGGGGGTAGACGCATGGGCTTGGGATGGCGTTATGTCCGTGGCTTCGTACTCCTTCCATGCCTCGTCAATGGTTGCGTAGGGAGTCTTTTGGACGTCGGGGTAGTTGTGCGGAAAGATCATCCCACATATAGGCGAGCGCGGATAGGAGGAGTTCCCTAGCTTGGTGGTTTGTTAGGCCCGAAATCCAGACTTACTGGCCGCCCTTCTCAGCGTCGTTCAGGTGAGGGGCCCCATGGATAGAGGTTGTGCATTGGCTGCCTTTGTAGTCGGTTAGGACTTAGGTGTGATCGTGGGAGTGGGTTTGCCGGTGTAGAAGCTCCTTTGCGACCACCCATGCTGTGGAGTGGGACTAGGACCGTGCCGGTAATGAGGGGAGGAAGTTGCGTCGGCCGTCTGGGGTCTTGAGGGGTAGAGGGACCGGTTTACAACAAGTACGGACGTTGTCGTGGAGGAGCTTGACGCCCCACCGCTTGTTGGGCTCCTCAATATTCTATTTGGTGGTGCTAGTAGAGATCGCGAGGGTTAGGCCAATCTTGGGTCGGGTGAGCTTGCTTAGCTTGAGCACAGCCGGGTCCCTACTAGGGGTGCCACAGATTTCGCCACTGACGGCAAGATGGGGAGGACGGGCGAGATGGCTGCAACTCTTTACCCTTTGCATGTTCCACCCAAACCGTGGCACATACTGGGACTCGATTATTTGACATACTTCTAGTGAGCAATGGCTTTGCCAGTTTGTTGATTGTATTCGTGTGTCGGGTAAGCTCATTGAACTTAGCCTAGTTCGGTAGAACAGACGCGACCATCGTGGATGTCGGAGTTATGCGCTTCCATCTCTCGAAATGGCGTGCATTTTGTTTAGCTAGCTCCCTTACACGGTGGATTAATGAAGACTTTCTCTCCACTCAAGTCTCTCTCCAATACATAGATGAGACTCGGTGAACTATGAGGTAAGTCACCGTGCGAATTAATACCTTCGTCGTACGCACATCCCCCAAAAGCGAAGTCAAACCGTGCTTGCCGAGGCTCGATCACGGAGTCGGCCAATTTCCAATCAATCGAACGTGTGGTTGTGACATGTGTACAACTTATTCTCAGCTTGCTCTAATAACGACATCTGGCTACTCGGTTCGCAAGTGTCGCAGCTGAAGTCGATGGAGGTTTCGAGGTTTGTCGCTAAATGTATTTCATGACAGCAAAAAGATGTAGCAAGCTCCTCCATCTCATCCGAAAAGCAGCCATGCCACCATTATTTGTGCTTGTTGGGCGTGTCGACCGACTCCTTGCCTTTCAACTTCGAGGACGGGTAGACTCGATGACAATTCTTGTGGTATTTGAAGCAAAGACCCTCTTCTTTGTGTCGTTTACGCTCTATAGCAAGAAGAGCTCTAGCGATGGCGTTGAAGTCAATTTCGCTAGTGTGTGTAGGAGGTCGTCCTCTGCCTCCGCGATTGCCACGGCCGCGTCCTCGACCGGAGCCTTCACCACGCTTAAGTCGCTTAGAACATGTTAAGTGTCGGGGTTGTCAAGCGGACGCTTTTTGATAGTTCGGTTACCTCATGAGTTGCTAGCTGGGGTCGGTGCATTCGTCGCACGGCCTAGAGGAGGTGAATCAGTCACGAGGCCATTCAAGAGACTCTCTAAGTCTACGATCGACATCATGTACCCCTTTTATTACACAACCATCCTCTGCACCCCCGACGGCTGCGCGGTCACGACCCTCTCCGGACCCCGCACCCGACACCTATGCCAACTCGTCCGCCCCGACCTTGCACACCGCACATTCGAAGAAGAGGTCTACGACCTCATCACAAGACTCGGCTCCCGCTCAGAAGTCCACTCATCCACACTAGCGTAGCACTGAAACGTACAACACATGATAACGTTCTACGAGTAAGCGTTAATGCTTAGCATGATAAAGCCTTGAGGCTGCATCAACAACCAGTCCTCAAGTTTACGTGCGTTTTGACTAGATTAGAAGGGGCCGTTAGTTGCAGCTTTACGCTGCGTCTCTATCAATGTTACGCTCAAACAAGGGTAGCAGTTTCTAGGGGCCGGACCTTCCATGCGTAAGTCAATAGGTCTTTCATCACACGGATAGCTAATGTGTCCTTTGAGCAACAACCACATATGACCACAATCACCGGCTGTGAAATGGGAAAAGAAGAAGTTATGCATTAGTAACGACGTATCTTGGTGAAGTAAAAGCTAGAGAGAACTTACAACGGCTCAAAAAGACTCCCACTGAGCCACGTAGCTACAAGGTAACAACATTTTATGCATACGTTGTTGTAAGTAATACCGTATACGTATTAGTTGCAGATAGCTAATGTAAGCTATTCTAGATATGATTAGTACATGTCTAGATCGGACATACCGATAAATTGTTTGACTCGGTACAGAGCTGTCGCTAGGCTACAGCTCTATCACTTCTGTTGTCCCGACACCACGCCTGTAGGCTGGTTGTCGCCGTAACTGTTCCGTTTGCGGGACTGTGACTGTAACTACGTTTGCGTACGTTTTCTTCCACACTAACTGTGTTTGCATGGTTCAATAGGTTATGGGCCCCCGCCTCACGTCACTCTCGCGCGACAACCTGGTTCGGCGAGCTGCGATCGACAGCTCTCCCGCATAAGGCAAGTTTCTTTAGAAAACTAGTACTTTCAACCTGTAGTCGGCGGTATCGCCAGTATAAGCTGCGATTCAAAACCCGCCACCACCCCTCTTAAGTCAGCCACTCGACGGCGATAGCCAGCCACCCACACCGACGCACTCGTCGTGTGTGGACATGGTGCACACATGTCCAAGCTAGAGAACGGGGGGGTGCACTGTCGGGTGAATACGCATCCACATGTTGCACGCCAGCCGTAGCTTACCTTTTTTTATTTTTACATTATCTTAGCGACTCAGCCGCCAGCGCAGCGCTCCACCTGTCATGGCCTTGGCCTCGACTTGTGCCCCACAGTGGGTGGAGGATACATAGAAGGTGCTCTGAGACACCCCGGGGCTACATGCCGAGGGGTCGGCGGGCATCATGCCGTCTCTTTGCATACCGCTGTTAGGCACGAGTCCGGCTAGCGGTTTTTACCGCTGCCTGTTTTTTATTCAGCTCTTTCTTTTTCGCCCTATGTCGAAATGGCGCAGAAAATCCCGCCTGTTTCACTTGTTGCTTCCCCTGACCCAGGCTCCCAGCAGAGCACTGTCGATACTACTCAGGGTGTTCTCGAGATGCTCCTTGTGCAACTGTCGCGCCTTGAAGCGTATCTCGACTCGCGGTCGGCCGCCATTGCTGCTCGTCCTGCTGCGGGTGCTATATCGCACCCCCCTGTAGCTCAGCGCCGCCACGATGCTCACCTCGGACACTTTCGGGACAGCCACGACGGCCAAACCCTCCCCTTGCTTGTGCATCCCCAGCATGCCTACCCCCCACAGGATGCACAGTCAGCCTTGTCTGCTGCTACCGCTGCAGCTCCTGTTGGCGACCCCGCCGTCGCACAGCGCCGCCCCGATGCGCACCGCGAGCCTTCGCGCCCCGAACTCGTAGGTGAACACATGCAACCACCCCCCCAATACCCCCCCGCTGATTCTACCCTACACCGCGACCCCTCCCATCACGACATCGCGGTTGAACAACTCCCGCCACCCCCCCCTTACCCCCCCGTTGGATATGCCCCTCACCAACCCATACCTCTCATCCCGGAGGCGCCCTCTCACGGCGTCCCCCCCTCCCGTGCCCACCCGCATTCGTACGCCCCGCCGCCTCCCATGGCCGGCCGCTCTCCCTTTCCCGGTGGCCCACCTCTTCTCTTCCATGGACATCATTCTTCCCTAGCCCAGCGTGGCGACCACAACCCCCGTGGCCGTCGTCGCCCCACCGTTGACCCCATAGTCATCGGGCGACCGACACACGCAACCCCCGACTTTGACCCGGACGTCCACCCCAGTCTCTTGGGCAGCCCCCACTACGCCCCTGTCTGCACGCGCCCCGCTGTCTCCACGGTCTTGCGCGTCCTTGGCTCCGCCCAAGCCTCACCCACATAGGCACATTGGCGCGCTCTGCAAAAGGTCCTCCGCTCCCTTCATGGCACCATCCACATGCGCCTGACGTTGGGGGGGGGCCTGGATCACAGCCTCCAACTCACAGGCTTTGCCGACGCTGACATGCTCACCAAACTCCTCCCAAGACCTGCACTGGCAAGACACCGACGTGCGATCATTGGAGGACAAGACCCAATGCAACGCTTCATCCCGTAGCTACCTGCAGGGGGAGTGTTGTAAGTAATACCGTATACGTATTAGTTGCAGATAGCTACTGTAAGCTATTCTAGATATGATTAGTACATGTCTAGATCGGACATACCGATAAACTGTTTGACTCGGTACAGAGCTGTCGCTAGGCTACAGCTCTATCACTTCTGTTGTCCCGACACCACGCATGTAGGCTGGTTGTCGCCGTAACTGTTCCGTTTGCGGGACTGTGACTGTAACTACGTTTGCGTACGTTATCTTCCACACTAACTGTGTTTGCATGGTTCAATAGAGCCTCCTTAAGCAAGCCAATTTTAGATGGCTTAAAAGAAAGACCGTCAATGTCAACACTAGTGTGAACAACGTAAGTACCATCACGATGAATGGTCGACTGAGCGCTTACGGCATATTCGACCTTAGCTGGGGTACACATGTCATCATTCACGTACGGAACATGAGCGGATGCTTAAAAGACGTGAACGAGATGGTATTGACCAACATGTAACGGCACTCGAACATGGTTGCCAATCAACAACGTAAGTTACGCTATTTTCTTCAAACAATTTGCGAAGGGCAACGTCGACATGCTGATCGTTAGGTAAAATCGAACCACCAAAAAACCATCAGGAGTAAATGTAAACGACGCGGAGCAACCGAAACCATGTTTTACCATTAGGGGGTCACGACGCAGCACAAGATTGATGTTTGAGGCCTTGGAATCTCCGATAGGCAGCACGAACGCGACGTAGTTGCCGGGTGTAAGTGAAGCCTTGCCGAATCAAACAATTAACGTCGAACAAATCAAGCAACAACAAAAGCGTGTGAAGATCAAGAGCTCCGAAACCATTGTGGCAGTTTGCCTTCTCAAAGCTAATTGCTAACACAAGTATGTTCTTGCTTGATGTTGCTACTTAAGTGGAAGTGCATATGGAGAGAGATAAGGATGTCTTAATGTTACACTATTTAAAGGTAGACTACAAATGAACAAAGGATTGGTTAAAAGATTCTGTCACCTCTCTCCACTCCATTGCACAAGGCTTAAACAACTCAAGTCTAGCTAGCTTGCACTTGCTCTCGTCTGGTCCTCGTGCCATGTGTTACGGCTCTCATAAAAGGTCCGACCAGATTAGCGACGCCGCTCGTTAGTCTCGTGAGTCGGGAAAGCATACTAGCGTGTCATGTAGCTAGATAGGTTAATTGTGCGTATCTGCATGTACCGGGACGTAGTGGTTGTCCTTTACAAAACAATACCCTCACTAAATTGTTGTGGCGACGTAACCACGCAGTACGTCCTTCCGATGGAAAATCACGAATCAAATTAGTAAAGAGTGCATGTCAAATATCATGTAATGTATTGTTACATTATTGTAGTCGCCACATCGTACATGTACTCTTTAGTAATTGGTTTCGTGCTTAAAATTGGAAGGACGTACCACGGTTACGTCGCCACTACAATTTGTTTCTAAGGTACTCCACATTGCTATTCTACCAACACCTCCCGGTACATAGAGTACGTGCATTTAATCTAACATGCGAGACGACGTGTTGGCATAATTTCCCGGGGCATTTACGCTACGTCGCTAGTGTAAGGTTAGGGATGAAGTGAATTTTGTCGATGTTGATGGTAATATATTTTGTAACGTCAATTTTGTTGGTATTTATATCTCGGCGGATTGTCGATGTTGATGGTGTTGATATTTCTGGATGTTGACATCGATGACACATTACGCCGATATTATCGCCGATGTATCGATGTTTTGGGCGATACATCAACACATCGGGCTTTGATAATTGATATTTAATTAATTGTTCTGATCATTGATGGCATTAACATTAGCACGATTGGCATCATGTCGATGTCGATGTCACAAAATAGCACATCGATGTCACTATCAACCGGTGATGATGATATTGTCGACAATGTATCGATGGCCGATTCCTAGCCTTACGCTAGTGTGTCACGAGAGCCCCAACGCACGGCATGACGGCCACGCGAGACCATCCGAGAGGTAGTGAGGATAGAACGATGTAAGCCTAGCGCATTGGAGGGAGGTGCGAGACACATTTTGCAATTCTTTGTTTAATTGCATTCAAAATTTTAACTCACTAAGCAATAATATATCGCCATCTCTCTCTATCTGCATTTCAATATGCAACGACAGCAACAACAACAGCAAGCAAGAGCTAATTTGTGCTAGGAGTTACCTTAAAGAGGCAAACTACCACACTTGCCCTCTTGGTCCCCCCCCCCCCCCCCCCCCCCACCCCCTATTCCCCTATCCTCGTGCCCATATAGTGCTTTCTATTATTCAAAATAATAGCGACTATCGGTAACGCCTCCACCTGTTGCATTCTCGGCGTTGCTTAGGAGTTTCCATACTTTTATCTGCTACTTTTGTGCACAATGTAGTGCTTCCTGTTAGCGTGCTTTGGATTCCGTGATCCTGTTGTCACTCTTGCCCTTTTGTTTCCCCTCCCTTTTTCCCTACTGTCCGTGCTCAGGTTCTTCTTCTTGTAATCCAAATACTATCGTCAATAAAAACACAAAAATCTAACTTTTTTCAGAGACGGCATCCGTAGCGATATCGGGCTCCACGGCAGCAAGGTCCTTACGTGTAGTAATCCTTACACCCGTGGTTGCTGCTGCTACGGTGCTACATGTAGTTGCTGCTGCATTAAAAGTTGCCCAATTTTGGTAGCTATCCTAGTTGGCTGACCTGGAGCATCTGGGAGTCAAAGTTGCTTCAGGTACGGGTACCCCCTACCGATGGTTGAATTTAGGCAGATTCTTCCCAAGTGATCTCTGCCACCATCCGCCGGAAGATGAGTATCCGGTAATGCGCTTCTGATATGGGGTACCGGTTTCGCATTTGCAATGCTGATAGCGGATAATGACCAGTGATAAATGTGGTACGATGTGTCGCAGACAAATGCACCCCGCCCTACAAGACCGCGCCCCTATCGTAGCGACGAAACTGATGGATGAAAAAAATCCATCACACTCTGCAAAATTGCTAAATTTAAATCAGTGTGTGTCTCTGTCTCTCTGTGGTCCGTCGGTGTGTCCACCTATCACAAGCTCGATTGGGTTTTGGTACTACAAATGCGATACTTCTTATTTGGAAAAAATGTTGACTTGGTGTACAGGCACTTATATTGGGATTAGGATACGTCTTAAACTACTGCGCATCGCTACGGTGGGTACAGGAGCATTATTTCTGTGCTTAAAAAAATACCCAGTGAGACACACAGGGTGTGTGTGCATAATCACAAAACATACAGAATGAGAGAGAAGAAAGTGTGTGTGTGTGTGTGTGTGTGTGTGTGTGTGTGTGTGTGTGTGTGTGTGTGTGTGTGTGTGTGTGTGTGTGTGTGTGTGTGTGTGTGTGTGTGTGTGTGTGTGTGTGTGTGTGTGTGTGTGAAAAATAAGTATCACGACTATAAGCATCCATGGAATAGTGATAGACATAAGGTTTGTGTACATAGAATACAAAGAAAAAATTATTACAAAAATACAAAGAACGACAGGCCAAAAGAACTACGGGTCACTCGTATTCTTCTACGGTGGATTCCACTACATTCTTTGTAATTAAATTGAGTTCGATCAATGAAGAGTTCCTATATATACACTCCTCCACAAAAGTCCGGACAAGATTTCGCACCTGCGCAACTAGAAAATGCAATCATGCGTCGATTTTATTGACAAATATCCTGAAATCCCAGGCAGTGATTTTGCGCGCAAAATGGAATGCACCGACAACTGCGAGGGGCGAGTTCGAACAATGCCGGGCATGTGTACTTGGGGTTATCGCGCCCGCACCCGTGCGGCACGCTCTTTCAAACAGTCGCTGTGCTTGGTAGACGAAAAGAGTAACGGGCGCACAACGCCGCAATATGAACGCTGATGCGACGGTCGCGCAAATATTATGCATAGGCGACGGAGGGAGGAGGTGTTGGGCAGGCCGCTGTGGGGGAAACGCAAGAAATCGCGTATGTAGACTTACCACCGATATGCGCACAACCCAAGGGCAAGCCGCTTTCTGCAACAATGTTCAAGCGATCATAACTTACTCATATAGGGTCCAAACTTTTTATAACAGGTACCGTTGGACGCGTCTTGACAATGCGCGTCGAACGCACCTACTCCGGAGTTCAACCTCTCACAAATCGATTTGTTATGAATTATTTTAATTTACAAACTATTCCGGCACCGCTGAGCCGCAGTGCCAAGCAACACCCATCGAAGTCGGCTCACCTCCTGAGACGATTTGTGCGGGGTTTTTCGATATATGTCTACCAATTCTTCATTCCTATTGAACTCCGAGCCCAATTCCCGACGCGTGCCGCGCGTGGGGCGGGTGTGGTTGGCACAAGCACATACCCAAGCATTCCAAACACCACCGTCAACGTGATGCCTCCCTAACGGCTAAGTTGGACCTCGCCCCTCCCGTAAGCCAATCGCCCTCGCACGTTTACAGCGTGCAGTGTTTATCCAAACCTGCGTCATGTGCGTTTTTGCTCGCCTGCTTTCCAAAAAAATCACCCGTGCCAGCGGCGTGAACTTCCGTGCTCTATTCACACACCCGCAAACCAAACCTCGCGCATTGAACACGGCACCCACGCCTCCAAACCCCCTCCAAAAACCCCCCAAAAATACGGTTATGTGGAACACAGAGAAGTATGCAGCTTGGTATGAGCGCTTGAGCAATGCCCAAGCGTGGCGCTCAGAATGACCTGTGCAGTTCAGACAATTTCTCGGGAGTTTATGGGCTTAATTCGACAAACTCCACCGACAACACCCGCTTTAAGCTGAGGTCTAACCACCCCGGATGGCGGCTTACTGCTTGCTTCTCGGCTCTCCTACAATTGGGTGGTACTCGGGTATCGTCGTGCTTGACGTGGTGAGAGGGGAGCGTGTTCTTGACTAGCTTATGCTTAACATAATGCATGTCCGGACTTTTGTGGAGGAGTGTTGGATGAAACTCGAATTATCAAAATTGTGTTGATTTGCATGCCAACCTACCCGAAACCCTAAATTTACCCTAATAGTGAGTTGTTCCTCCATCGTTTGCTATGCACTCCCTTAGCCGTTTGGGGATGGAGTTGAACACGGCGCAATGGGCAGAGTAAGGAATTGTTTCCCGCTCGTGCTGTATGGCCGCCTCAAAATTGCGCGGGGACAAGTCCAATATTTTTTGTAATCTACTCGACACAATACCCCACATGTTTTCAATCCAACTAAGGTCAGGGCTTTTGGCAGGCCATTGCATCACTTGAAAGCCGGATTGAGACGAAAGCCAATTCCTAACCTTCTTGCAAGCATGAGCTTTAGCGTTATCTTGCTGAAAAATCCATTGATGTTGCGCCTCGGCCGAGGGCCTTTTTGCCATCAAAGCCTCACACGCGGGTATCAGGTGCTCCTGCAACAAGGTGAGATAAACCTCACCGTTAACGCCCTTGCTCTTTGCCTTAACGCCGCTGCTCCCCACTGTCACAAACAAAGGTGTCCTGCCATACTTGCTAACACCACCATACGCGTGCACTTTGAAACAATTTTGCTCTGACACCTTGGTTGGCGGTTCATCCTCGAAAAGCACCCACTCCTTGTTCCCGGGCCCCTTATTGGACAGCCAAAAGTACTTGCTGTCTGTCACAACCACATTGTGCCATGACTTCCGTACCCATTGTTTGGCAAAGCATAGCCGTGCGCGCATGTGCCTGACTGTTAGTGAAACACGCTTCCTCGGCCTCATCTGGCGCGCTAAGTACTTGTTCATGTACCGGCGGACCGTCTCAGCACTCACAGTCACTCCTAGCCTCTGCTGCAGCATCTTGGCAAGTTGGGGGCACTGATCGCCGCGCTTTACACCCACCTTTAAAAGGAGGGTGGCTTCTCGGGATGCCAAGGGCGCTCGGGGCCGACCCGCCCTAGGCGTGTCGTCCACTGTCCCGGTAGCTTTCGCGCGCCGGCACCACTTCTCGACAACCCTCACGGTTGCTTTACACTCCTGCGCGGCCTTACAAGCGCTGCCAAGTCGTTCGGCTTCATGGACGAGGCGCCAACGCCTTGCGAGTACACATGGAGAAGGTGGCATACTACGAAACGGCGGCAGCCGACGTGAGCAATAAGGTCGACAGGAGGAAAAGACAGCGCGCTGGCGCGGTTGGCGGTCTCGGCTGCGAAGAACAAAGTTTTGACGAGTTCCCGCTAAGTTTCGCCAAGTTTTGCGGTCTCCCGCCGCTGTACGGGAATTTTGAAAACGTCCAACACTCCTCCACAAAAGTCCGGACAAGATTTCGCACCTGCGCAACTAGAAAATGCAATCATGCGTCGATTTTATTGACAAATATCCTGAAATCCCAGGCAGTGCTTTTGCGCGCAAAATGGAATGCACCGACAACTGCGAGGGGCGAGTTCGAACAATGCCGGGCATGTGTACTTGGGGTTATCGCGCCCGCACCCGTGCGGCACGCTCTTTCAAACAGTCGCTGTGCTTGGTAGACGAAAAGAGTAACGGGCGCACAACGCCGCAATATGAACGCTGATGCGACGGTCGCGCAAATATTATGCATAGGCGACGGAGGGAGGAGGTGTTGGGCAGGCCGCTGTGGGGGAAACGCAAGAAATCGCGTATGTAGACTTACCACCGATATGCGCACAAGCCAAGGGCAAGCCGCTTTCGGCAACAATGTTCAAGCGATCATAACTTACTCATATAGGGTCCAAACTTTTTATAACAGGTACCGTTGGACGCGTCTTGACAATGCGCGTCGAACGCACCTACTCCGGAGTTCAACCTCCCACAAATCGATTTGTTATGAATTATTTTAATTTACAAACTATTCCGGCACCGCTGAGCCGCAGTGCCAAGCAACACCCATCGAAGTCGGCTCACCTCCTGAGACTATGAGCGCTTGAGCAATGCCCAAGCGTGGCGCTCAGAATGACCTGTGCAGTTCAGACAATTTCTCGGGAGTTTATGGGCTTAATTCGACAAACTCCACCGACAACACCCGCTTTAAGCTGAGGTCTAACCACCCCGGATGGCGGCTTACTGCTTGCTTCTCGGCTCTCCTTTAATTGGGTGGTACTCGGGTATCGTCGTGCTTGACGTGGTGAGAGGGGAGCGTGTTCTTGACTAGCTTATGCTTAACATAATGCATGTCCGGACTTTTGTGGAGGAGTGTATTTACCCGAGGGTAAGTTTTGCCAAAGATGTCAGTTTGCTTACAATTTGGCCAAAAGACACCCACAGGCAGGGCCTGGGGGTCGATTAGCGCAGGATTATAGGGATGGGTGGGTGGGTTCGCGCGAAGCCTAGATTGGATGAGCGCGAAAGCAGAGAGTGCCTAGGCTCGTGGCTAGCTACGGCTTATAAGGCTCGGGCTAGCTCGAGTTGACCGTTGGGGAAGTCGTTGGTCGTTAGTTGCATCTAACTGCAAGGCGAGGCGGTTGCCCTTCAGGTGCGACGCGCCGCCTTTTAACGGTGACAGTAACCGCTAGTGTTACTGTCCCGTACACATGGAAATTGGATATGCAAACCTCTAGATTCAAATCAATGCGACCATTTACCCTAGGGCACGTTTTGCCAGTAACCTAAAGCCAAAGGCTTTCACAGCCAAAATTAGTGTTGCGGGGGGGACGGAGTGAGCCAGCCGAAGAACCGCCAAGCAGAAAGTGTTGGGGTCATGGTTGGGTCAATATATTTTCCTTCAATCAAAGAGTTGTTCTTGGCCCAGCCACCCATATATTTGATTACGGGGAGGGGCGCGCCGATGCAACTGGCAGCGGACGCCGCGCCTTTCCGTAGGCTGTGCGATGTCCATTTAAAGCCGGCGGGCGCGGCCGCGTTGACAGCGAGGAGGGCGAGGGCGAGCCAGGCGGAGATGGTGGACGCGGCACCCCAATCGGCGGAAGGTTCAGCAGGTGAGAAGCTCCATAAGGCGAGCGGGGGTGGCCGGTTGTAGAATTTTTTGCAGTATGTCGCGCGGTGCTCCGTGTAGTAGTCGAGCAGGTCAGCGATGACTGGGTTGGAGGCTACATGGATAGCGATAACATGCTTGTCGCTGGCGTCGCGGCGCTGGTCGCCTTTAGATTTTCGTGCGAGCAGACAGATTTGTTGCGAAGGTTTGTCGACAATTAGGTCGCGTGTTTGGCAGCGGGCGCCAGTTTCTGCGCGGCAGAAAAAAGTGTAATTGGCGCAAATCGCTAAGCAGGCCCGGAAACGTTGCAGCTGGGGAAGGGCAACAGGGGTCCACGGGAGGGTGCGGCGTAGAGTGTCGGCGGCCAGTAGGATGGCGAGGGCGACGGGCGCCGGTAGTGGGAGGCGCGAGGCGGCAGGGGTGATGCGGCGATGTAGCATTTCGAGGCCACATCTGGCGTCAGGCAGAAGCTCCCCCACTGCAATAGGTTGGCGTTGGTGGTCGCGAAAGAACTTGTTAACCGCCGAGAAGTAGTAGGGCTGCAGCGACCCGGCGGCGACCGTTCCGAGTAGGGCTAACCAAGCCGTGTAGCGCACCATTGTGGCCGGGGTGGCCTGTAGTGGGGCGATATTTTCATGTGTACAAAAAATAAATAATTGCCGCAGCGCGCTGTCGTAGCTCACGTACGTAGAGGGCGCTAGCGAATTGCTGAGTAGAGCGACCGCCGTTACCCCTAGCTTGTCGGATCCTAGGATGTCTTGGAAAGTTTCAGCTAGATCGGCGGACCATGGCGCCGGTGCTGTTCCGAGGCGCAGGCAGTAGCGAGGCGGTCCTATACGCAAAGGCGTCGCGCGCGGTACATGAGCATTTAATCGGTCCGGGCGAAGTGCTCGGCCAATCGCTCCGCGTCGGGTGTAGAGCCACAAAGGAGTTAGAGCCGAAAGGCCACGATGCTCCACGCGGGAGGTCCGACCCCCTCGGGCTTGCCGAGCCTGTCGGGAAAGAATAGGTCGCGGGTCGCCGGGAAGTGCAAAGTTGCGGTGGCCAACCGGGCGAACGCGTGGTACCACGGTTTGTTTGGCCAGAAGGGCGCGATGACAGTAGCCGCGGCTTGAGCTTGAGCGAGTTTTGCGGCTAGGGCTGGGAGGGCAGACCAGGGGGGGTTGCAATAGTTGTTCTCGCGTCGCCAAGGCTCGTCGGAGAGGTGCAGGCTGTCGATGTCTTCGCACAGGGGGTCCCGCCAGCGCGCGTTGAAGCGGGGCAGTTGTGTGTTGAGCATAGATGCGAAACGGTCGACCGTGTGTGGGCCCCACCGGCGCTGAAGGTGGTCGGAGATCCGGGGGTTGAGCTGCCAATCCTCGTAGTCCATCTCGCGGCTTAGCGTGTCGGCCCAGATGTTGGCCGCTGAGCGGATGTAGCGCGGCCGGATGTTGATGTCGTTGTTGTCGAGGAGGAACCATAGGCGTCGGAGCTCGGTCATCATGACGGGCGACCGTGAGGTTAGCTTGGTGAGGGCGGCGACCACAGCCGTGTTGTCCTCGTGTAGGAGGACTTGCCGGCCTCGGAGCTGCGGTAGGAAAAAATCTACCGCGTGTCGCACCGCTCGGAGTTCCTTCCACGTTATGTGTTGACGGCGATCGGTAGCGGTCCAAAAACCGCGGGCTTGGTAGTTGGAGTCCTCGTTCAGAACGGCCCCCCAACCGCAGTCGCTTGAGTCGGCGTGGAGGTAGGCGGTCTCGATTGGCTTGTAGATCGACCGGCCGTTGTGTTGTGTGGGTACCGTGCGCCACCACTTGAGGTCGCGGCGGAGCTGGTGGGTGAGGCGGACGCGTCCCCCCCATCCCACCCGTGTGGCTAACACGTTGTGGAGCTCGCGCAAAAAGAACCGTGCGGGGGCGATGGCGAGGTAGAGGAACTGGGCCTTCCCAGCGAAGGCAGCTAGCTGTCGTGTGGGCAGCCATCGGACGTTTGACGCTGCTCGCCCGAGCACTGATGAGGCTTGCTTAGCAATCAGTAGAAGTTTCGCGGGAGGGGCGCGAAACATTCCGTGTTGGAGGTCCACCGTTAAGCCCAAATGGTCGCCCACTTGTGTGGGAGTCCAAACGCCCTTTGTTCCGATGCTAAAACTGCCGTACGAATCTGTTCGGCTGTGCGTTTTTCGATTGAGGTGGCGTGAGGGTCGGCCGCAGCGGCGGACGTAGACTACTCAGGCTGCATGTTGCGGAACTGCGTAGCTGAACGAGGGGAAGTGTCGCGTGACGCTCGAGTGCGCATGAGACGAATGGTAAAACTTACACCCTAGTCGACTACGAGAGTTGAGACTGCATTCGCGCGAAGCCTAGATTGGCTGAGCGCGAAAGCAGAGAGTGCCTAGGCTCGTGGCTAGCTACGGCTTATAAGGCTCGGGCTAGCTCGAGCTGACCGTTGGGGAAGTCGTTGGTCGTTAGTTGCGTCTAACTGCAAGGCGAGGCGGTTGCCCTTCAGGTGCGACGCGCCGCCTTTTAACGGTGACAGTAACCGCTAGTGTTACTGTCCCGTACACATGTAAATTGGATGTGCAAACCTCTAGATTCAAATCAATCTGACCATACAATCCGTATCCATGTATTGAAGAACTACTCAGCGTCGGGATCATATAAAAAAGAGTTGCAAAAAGTTCCTTACAAGAAAAAACAGTGGAATCTGAAAACCACTAATAATCAAAAAGAAAAAAATTAGGTAGAAAAAAACCCACATGCCTCAGCCCGAGGAACATGGAGGCATGGCAAAGCATCGGCACTGCCCTCCTAGAAAGCATCGCGAAGATAGGAACCCAAAGTACCATACATGAAAAGAAGCAGAAAGACACTTGTGAGCACCATGCAAAGCACCCAAGATTACGATAGCGGCATCCTACATCGCTAGCGCTATAACTTACAAAGCGTCGGGGGGCTCCGCTATGCCAAAAGTGTGATGAGTACGGTCCTGCAATAGTGCATTGCATGACATTGTACATGTACTTGTTACTAATTGTAATTCGTGCTTTTCCATCGGAAGGACGTACAACGTGGGTACGTCGCTACTGCAATATTAGCAAGGGTTCTGATGCGTATTGTACTACCCTTACCTCCCGGTACGTACATGTACGCACAATTAATCTTACTAGCCAGATGATGCGCCAAGCGGGGTTTTCTATGCATAACATAATTCCCTAGGCTTTACGAGCCGCGTCGCTAGACTGTTGACGACGGTTGGAAAGCCCTAACGCATGACACGTAAGCGAGTGTGAACTGCGTAAGCTATTTGGGCGGAAAGATATTTAAGCCCAGTCCAGTAGAGGGAGGTGACATAACCATTTAACAATTTCCTTTGTTGAATTACAATATACAACTAAAGTACGAGCAGTGAGACATCTTCTCATCTTTTCCCATACGCACCACCACTCAACAATTAAGCAGCGACTGCATAGAACATGACATATTTGTGCTAGCAATTAGCTTTGGAAGGCTAACCGCCACACAAGTTTCGGAGCTCTTGGTCGACGCACGTTTTTTCGCTATCGTTTGATTCGCTCGACGTTGCTTAATTGATTCGGAATGGCGTATGTTGGACTTGGTCGTTACGTGGTGGTCGTACTTCATGTTGGAGGGACTAAGCTTTCCGACATTAAGCTCGTGTTACAGCGTGAGCATCGTTAGGGTAAAACTTGGTTCCCATCGGGTTCGGTTTCGGCTAACAAAGAGCTTGTTGATGCTGCCGTTCGAGAGTTGCATGAGGAAACTTGCCTTATTTTCACACATGATGACTTAATAACGCCGTTGAGTGACAAACCGGTTCGTGTCGCCTTACCTTGTTTACGTCTATACGGCTTCCGCTCAAGTTCCCTATGTGACGACACTCTGCGAACACATGCTCAGCTCGAGTAGGTTGTTACAACCCAATCGACTATTAATCCGGATGGTTCTTACGTCGTACCGGAGACAATTGATATTGGAGGTCTGACTCTTACGCCCGCTAAGACGGGGTTACTTCCTGCCCTGAAGCAAAAGAACGAGTTACTTCGCTTTGGTTACGTGACTCCGTGGGAAAATTTTCGTCGTGCAGTCTATACGTCCCAAGCACTTTTCTATGACGATCCGTTAGTCCCTAGGCAGTTCTTTATGTACCCCCGGTTTTCGGCGGTCGACTCTGGTCCTGTTTGGCTGGTCATTCGAGGCTACATCAATCACTTGAGTGGACAGACTCCAACTGATTTACGCATGGGAGCCCCAATGCCTACAACCAATTTTTCTAGTCTACATGTCACTCTTACTGAGACACATTGCAAGGCAACGGTTACTTCGCCACTCCATTCTGGTCGTTTTCCCCGTGACTTGGAAGATTGGCTTGAGGCGCGGCCGCAACGCTTCCTCTTGCTTGGCATTACGGCTGATTCTTACGACTCGGTGATATGGGTTACTTCATAGTTTTCTGGACCCATGAACATTTGGTGGTTGAACCGTAAACAACAATCAGCTATCCTATCTACTTTTGACCTGCTTGTCGCGGAGCTTCGAAAAACATCTCTGCTCCCCAATATACATGACGACGCTATAAACGCTCTGCTAAACCTTACGCAGGGAAATATGAGTTACGATGTCTACACCCAGCAATTTAACTAAGCCTCCGCATAAAACATCGATGTATTCATGGCATCATTATGCGTCTGCCGCATCATCGGCATCAATGCGTCCATGAATTAGTGCTCAATTTAATCAATGCGTCCATGAATTAGTGCCCCATTTAATCAATGCATCCATGAATTAGTGCCCCATTTTATCAATGCGTCCATGAATTAGTGCCCAATTTAATCAATGCGTCCATGAATTAGTGGCCTATATAGTCGATGCATCAATTAATAAGTGCCCCAGTTAATCAATGCGTCCATTAATTAGTGGCTTATTTAGTCAATGCGTCCATGAGTTAGTTGCTTATATAATCAATGCACAACGAATTACCTGTACATTATGGAACATCGACCGCATCGATGCATCTAATTAATCATATTCAATTAGCGATAGTTTGTATATCATTCTTTCACGTACATATTTAACAGATGTACTAAGTACATGGTACGGATGTGAGAAATGCCATTGAAAGTTTACTGCTTCTCACGCGTCTAAAGCCACGGTAACCCGTAGTTGAGTCATACGCGTTTAATCGACGATGATTCGAATTTTGAAATGGGCGTTGACTTCACAGACGCGACCTGTCACCTCACTAACCTATGGTCGACGTGCATTGACATTTGTCACACGTGGACAACGGCATGTCTTGCAAGCCAATTGCACTGTCCGATGTGCGTGAGTTTCAAATTAACGGTCACATTTGAGCCAAACTTGGATTCTGATTGTTTGTTGTTGTGCAAAACACGCACACTAGACTCTTACGCTTCACCCGCCGAATGTACGCGCCTCGCCTAATCTGTGGTCATATTGATAATAAAGAGTTAAAATTACACCGAGGGCGAGAATAGCCGGGCGTTGCGACGACGTTTCATACAAATTCTGCACAGCCATGGTCAACACATCATTATTCCCCCGTTAGCCGTCGCCACACAGTCCCTACAACCGCGATTTGTTTTCGAAAAAGCTGCGACAATGCGGAAACGTGGCCGCCCCCGACAAACTTTGCCTCAACAACAGTCACTGAAACCCCAAGGCGCTTCCGAAGGCCCACTGCGCACCCCTACTAGTCACTTCGATGCTCACGCTTGAAAGGATTCTTATGTGGTTGGAGTTGTGCTGGCGCCCGCCGGCGGCGCAGCGGCGGCGGCCCCGGAGGGGGGTGCGCTCGCACGCCCGTCGGCATCCCCTCACCTCCCCCGTTTTTTTGCCAGCCTTTCCCCTCCTACCTTCGGCAAGACCGAAGTCACGCGGGAGCTAGATTAGGCTGGCCCGTCGTTTCTCCCGACCGCCGACCGGCCTAGGCCGGTCGGCACCCCGGTTCGGTGGGAGCGGGTCGTGCATCGCGAAGGTCGAGCAGCAGTTTAGTTTTGCATTTCTCGACAAGTAGATTTATTTTCAGATATGTTTTTCTTGATTACAAAATTATTACGCTGTTACTGCTTAGGCGGGGGGACTGTGGCAATTAGTGCGGTTGCTTACAGTTTTTTAACTCCCGAGGAACGTCGACACACATTGCAAATAGGTGTGTCGATAGGTGTACGTGGTCGAAGAGACCCGGGCCCAACTTGCTAATAAGTCCTGTATGGCGAAGTGGATTGGCCCGAGAGACAGCAGTCGGTCCAGTTTGCCGGCACATGTAAACATGTAAACATGTAAACATGTAAACTATTTCCAATTTCAAGTTTTTGGAGTTGTGCTGGCTGAGGTTTTCCGTTTGGGGGTCCCCCACTAACAGATTCGTTGGGAAGGCCTGCCGAGCGGAAGCGATACGCTCGAGCCTGCTTCCCACCTGCAAGATCATGCGAGCCAAGCTTTGATGCATGCCTATCTGAAGTCACGCTCATGTGATGACGACGATGGAGCATCTAGAGTAAGGCTAGGGATCACGTGAATTTTGTCGATGTTGATAGTAATGATATTTTGCAACGTTGATGTTGATGGTATTGATATCTTGGATTGTCGATGTCGATGGCGTTGATAGTTTGAGATGTTGACATCGATGGCAATTTAAGCCGATATTATCGCCGATGTATCGATATTTGGGACAATGTATCGATACATCGGGCTTAAATAATCATCATTTTACAATTGTTTTGATAATTGATGGCATTGATGCGAGCGCTGCTGCCATCGTGTCGATGTCGATGTCGCAACCTATCACATCGATGGCACTATCACAAGGTGATGATGATACTATCGACGATGCATCGATGGCTGATCCCTTGCCTTAATCTAGAGACGCAGCTGAGGAATCTGCTTCTGTCGTTGTCCCACTTTCGTTAACTAGCATGTCGAGGTCTAGCGCTTCATTCGGCGAAGGCGTTTCGCTATCCGGCGCTCCCATCACCGTCGACGCGGACGAGGACGGGAGAATAGAGGTGAAGCACGCCCGTGTATCAATTGTTTGGTCACACTTCGGACAGAAGTACTTGACGAGTAAGGGTGTAAAGGTCTCGAAGTGTAACTAATGCCACACGACATTGTCGGCATGCAACACCACCAACCTGCGGAACCATTTGCTTCGACTGCATGGCTCTCAACTCGTCAAGACCGCGGTGGCCGACCACAAGGTATGTCATTTTTTGAATCTTGGCAACTTTTTTCAGGGTTCTTGCTTTGAATTTTTCTCTTTGACGACCCGTGTCGTTACATACTTTATCCTCGACCCCGTCTACGCTTTGTCGTGTCAAGTCCGCATTTCGAAAATATTTGCGCGCTGTTTTTCAATATAGATAACACTTGAAGAAGTTCTAACATGCGCCAAACCCGTAGCTAAGGTCGAAACCTCTCGGGTTATGCCACTGCCGGTTGAGCAACGCAACTATCTTCACCGAATATGTGCGACGTGGGTAGCGAAGTCGAATAGGCCGTTTTCGATGCCCGAAAAAGACACACCTTTTCGGACCTATAACGCTGCTATCAGCGGGGGGCGATACTCTTCGCCGATGACTGCCACAGTCATCAAGGGTATCCATGCACTTGCTATCGAGTCACTGACTGACATTAAGGTACGTTTACCTTGTATGTCTCCGACACGTCTTTGTTATCAGATTTATTTCTTTTCTAATCGTTTCCCATGACTTGCAGGACACAATCGCCTTAAATCGGAAGGAATTGGGTGTCGGACCCTGCCTTGCGGCCGACATTTGGGGAGAAAACGGCATCTCACTGCTAGGCGTGTTGGGCTACTGGGCTGACAGTTGTGTCGTGCTACATGAGAAACTGCTAATGCGAGCCCTCCAGCGAGGTATGTATGGGAGCAAAGAATTTGCTTTTTATTTTAGTACGGGTCATTTGATTGATGATCTCAGTAACTGACATATGCCTTGCTAAATTCTGCTCCATTCTTTCTATAAGGTGTTGCACACTGCTTGAAATATCATAATGTTGTCGAAGAAAGCATTGGTGCGCTTTGGGATTGGGGAGTATCATCCAAATCCTGCAGACAATGGAGAGATGGTTGACACCCTGGGTCAAGAGATCCTCGAGGTTACAACCGATGAAGGCAGCAACATGCTGAAGGTGAGTCCAACGCTTTTATACTGTCGAATGTCAAACAAACGCTTATGGTTTTTTGCTGAAATGGTTTCCGATATTATGTTTAGGCCTTCATCAAGTTCGAGGGAGCGCCGTGTGTCTGCCATCGGCTTCAGAATGCGATGATGGATGCGCTGAAGGACGATGTTGCGTTCACTTTGACGAAGAAGGTATTAGCTTGCTGTTAATCTAGCTTGTGCTTGTTGACGAAGCGTTTGTCAAACGCTGAGCACATATGCGTTCTTGTAAACGAAGGTGAGGGGTATTGCAGCGCACCTCCACCGTTCCTCCAAAGGCTTGCTAAAGATGAAGGAAATTCAAAAACATTTGAAGCTGCAGGTTTCCAAGCCCTCACGTTCTTCTTCGACAAGATGGGGAGGTGTCATTCCCCAGTTCCAATGGATTGGGGCCAATCGAGCAGCTCTGAAGAGGTACAACAAGGAGTTCCCTCAAGGCTGCGCGGTCAACAAGGACGGCTCAACCTTCAAGGACCACTCGATGTCGGATGACGAGGTGGACATTTGTTTTCAGCTGATGAGTGTTGTTTGCTTCCACACTGCGCCTGAATCTCAATGCCGTATGATGTGTGTTTTGATATTTTACTTGCAATTGCATTTTAGGGGGTGGTGCTGGGATGTTGCTTAGAGGTTCTGGCGACCATGGAGGCTACAACTCGTCCAACAATCAGCAATGTCATGCCAGTCTTTGGGACTCTGCTGACTTGTTTGGACATTTACAATCATGCAGTTGCCGTGATTGATGGACAGATCCAAAAGATTAAGGTAAATCTTGTTGCTATGCTTCTTGTGTGACAACATTCATTCGCCACCCGACTGACATCGATATGTTTGTTGTTTGTAGTCTCCGGCCATTCTACCAGCAGTGGCGAAAGTGAGGGAAGCCTTCAAAGAAGCCGTGCAAAGGCGCCTCGTGTCTGACCGACAAGGGCACCAAGAGGACTTACTAATCGCAACCACATTGGACGTTAGGTACGCCCTATGTTAATATGGGTTTGTATTGTTGTTTATATGTATTTGATAGTGTTGATTTGACATGATGTAATTTTTTTTTTTACAATTCGTAAGTGTAGATGGAAAAATTTCGACTTTCCGACGGCTGACAGGCAAATGCGGGAGAAAGCTTATGGCTACACGCGAGCTGTGTTTGCTGCTGATTGCGCACTTGAAAAATTTCCATCTAACCTGTCGGTGGAAGTTCAGCCAAAGTCAGCCACAGAACCACCGCCGGAAAAGGCGAGGACGGGCGGACTGGCCAATATGATGGAGCTGCTTCGCGCTGCAGGTGATTACGTTATGCAATTGCATGAAGTGACGAGTTGTATAAATGAGCTCACGTCAATTCATTGCGTGATTAACTCGCGTATATCTTAATGAATAATAGTCACTGCGGTAATTGAAAATTAATTCTTTCATCCTTCATCACCTTTTATCTTTCAGTGATGATGTTGCGCAAATTGTGAAATGTGACTGCACTGCAGAGGACGAAGTTGACGAGACTCCGTCTGGGTTGGGAGAGGAACAAGGGGTTCTGAGCGCGACAGCGATGCTTGATGAATACCTAGCCTTGCCACAAGTGCGGCAAAATAATCCAGACGGGATTGCGTTCGACGTATTGGAGTGGTGGAGGGTGCATTCTTGCCGCTACCCCAATGTAGCCAAGATGGCTCGTGGATTTTTTGCACTGCCTGCATCGTCTGCCGGAGTTGAGCGTTTGTTCAGTGTTGTAGGCAAGAAGCACGGGGACGCTTAAAAAATGGACATCATAGGGATCCCTAGAGGTGTCTCTTATGGTATTTCAAAATGTAGCATAGGGGGTGTACCGGTGTAGTCTAATAGATCTACAAGCTTTTAACGCACTGAATTTGCACGCGAATGCGTCATGTTTTTACAAACAAGCTGCACAATGCGCACGAACATTTCATAATATGCAAATGCATGCCGTACGATGTCGAAATATGCACATGCGTCTTATTAAATCTAATCTATGCATCAACTTTATCGCACGTGACGAATTGACGGTACATGCATACTCCGCATATTACAAATTTCGACATGATGGATTTTGGTTTGTTCATTATTCGTAACCTCATCACATATATGTTCCCGATGATCTCAATTGAGCGGCTAGTCGGCGGGTCACTCCGTTGCAGCCAAGACATCATGGAGAGGGTTAAACTCACAACCTAGAGAGGGTTATACTCGTGGGCGGGCCAGTCTAGGCGGCCGTTGTCAAGAGGGGGAGGGAATCAAAAAATTGATCAAAATTTTAACAAACTTGTATGGGACGTCCCATACAATATCCAACTCATTTTAGTTTTCTAGACAAACTCATGTTATTGAAAACATTCACCCATAATATGAACTTTGCCAACATACCGATGCGCATGATGCATCAATGTATTCGCCTTGCATCACCCGCATCAATGCGTCCGTGAATTAGTGCCCCATTTAATCAATACATCCATGAATAAGTGCACCATTTAATCAACGCATCTGTGAATTAGTGCCCCATTTAATCAATGTATCCATGAATTAGTGGCCTATATAATCAATGCGTCCATGAATTAGTGCCCCATTTAATCAATGCGTCCATGAATTAGTGGCTTATATAATCAATGCGTCCATGAATTACCAGTTGAATTAAAATTTTGATGCATCATTATTTGATGCATTGTAGTTGATGCTTGATCTTTAATTTTTTGGGTGATGCGGAGGCTTAAATTCAACGACTTTTTACGGAGGTCTCGTCAGCAGTTGACATCTTACGTCCTGTGTGTTCGTTTCATCAATCGCCTGGCAAACTTCGAGTTAAAGACCCACGCAAGTCGCATCGATCACAAAAGGGTTACGATATCAAGCTCGTGGAGCTGTAGAACTTCCTCAATGACGTCGTTACTTATTCATCCCATCTAGGAGGTGTGAAGTCAACAGCTGGACCATCTACTTCACCTGGAGGCGGACAACCTACCATAAAGCGCAACCATGAGGACCCTTAAGTCGGAACCTCTAAGATTTGGAAGCGTAATAACGGTGCTAGTCGTGGCCGTGGACGTGAAGGAGGTCAAGGTGGTCGTGGCCGACCTTCGCAAAACACTGGCCGAATTGATTTCAGCGCTATCGCTAATGCGTTGACTTCTAAAGGAGCGCAAACGGCATATCGAGGAGGGCCTCTGTTTTAAGTGCCACAAGAAAGGACACCGGCTTTTTCAATGCCCTGATGTGAAGGGCAAGGCTACTATGGGTGCACCATCTCAGAAGCATTGATGGTGGCAAGGCTGTTCTTCTTACGAATTGAAATAGCAGGCTACATCTAATGGTCGTCCATAGACACTTTTAGCGACAGCGGTCGTCGAAAGCATTCGACATCTCCATCCACTACAGTCGCGACACATGCAACGGTAGTAGCAGGTCGTCGTCGTCGGAACAAGCAGAGATACAGTCGTAAACATGTAACCGTACGTTCGATTGATTGGAAACTTGTTGACTCAGTTTTCGAACCTCCGCACGCACGCTTTGACTTAACTTTGGAGGGATGTGCTGATGATGAAGGTCTAAACTCGCACGGTGACTTACCTCATTGTTCGCCGAGTGACTCGATTCTTGAGAGGGATTTGTCAAAAGAACGGGTGCTCATTAATCCACCATAGGAGTTGGCTGAACAGACTGGACAGCACTTTGAGAGTTGTCGTCGAAAAGCCCGAACATCTAGGATGGTTTGTTTTGTTCTACCTAAGTGGACGAAGTTCAATAAGCTAACTCAGCACTAGAATCTATACCAAGAATTCCCATCACGGACACAACTCTTTACTCGCCAGTCGCTGGAAAATCCATCCCATCAAGAGGTGCTTGCTCCAACTCCTTGGCATGTACAACTGTGGTTAGTCGACGCTGATTGTGCTTTTTACGATCATACACCGCATGCAGTTCATGACCAACCTACCTCGGTACTTGTACCTCATGTCGGCACGGAAGAGTCCATCGCTACGTTACAACAATTTTCTTCGAAAACTACCGCATTTCTGACTGACCTCACGGAAGCTCGACCGTTAATTCGTACCGAGTTTATTGTAAAAACTGATGATAGTGGACACCAGATTTCTGGCTTGGTGGATTGCGGTGCGACTCTTGACTTCTTCATGTCTGAGGACTTCGTACGACGCTTTGCCTTACAGACTCGTAAGTCTCTGACCAAGACCCATGTTCGACTTGCCAACGGACAGCGAGTTACTTCGTCGAGAGTTTGTTATGTGACTTTTGAGCGGGCTCGTCACGAATTCCAGCGGATTTTTTACGTCTTACGTGACTTACGTGCTGCTGATTTGATCATGGGCTTACCATGGCTTGACGACGAACTTGCCTCTACAATTTGGTACTACCATGGTTTTTAGTCTTATGGATGGCACGGCAATGGAGACTCAGCTAGAGGAACGACGTCTTGAGTGTCTACTTATGTCGTCCACCAAGGTTCAGAAATTCATGCGCAAGACGCGCCGCAACAAGGAGCTTAATGCCGAATTCTACGTAATTGAACGTACGCCAGCCGGAGACCAACCGACAGAATTTCACTGTGGAGAGGACCTAACTACAGACCAACGTGAAAACTTCCGGTCGTTACTCCACAATGACTTCCCGGAGTTAGTGTAGCCCGTGGAATCTCCACATATTAGCCGACAGTGGGATCATCCCATTGAGACAACTGGCCCGATGAAACGTCAACGGCTTAAAAGATTGTCACATGCAGAGCGCGCTGAGCTGAATCGACAGATTAAAGACGCAGTGAACGCTGGTCTGATCCGTCATCCCAGCTACAGTGAGCTTTACTCACCAATTCTTTTTGTGCGCTAGGCTGATGGCTCGCTTCGTCTGTGCATTGACTACCGTGGACTAAACGAAGTTACGCGTAAAGACGCTTACCCGCTTCCGCGTGTAGACGACACACTTGATGAGCTATAGGACGCGAACTTTTACACCCAGCTCGACCTCTCCTATGGTTTCTGGCAAGTTCGAGTGCGTGATCATGACATCCACAAGACGGCATTTCAGACACATTATGGCTTAATGGAAGGGGTCGCCATGCCATTTGAATTGTGCAGTCCACCGGCAACTTTTTAGACGATAATGAATGATATTCTTTGCGACGTTTTACATAAGTTCGTTACTGTCTACCTCGATGACGTTTGCATTTTCAGCCGCACTCTGGAGGAACACTTGGAGCACCTGGGTTTAGTTCTTCAACGACTTAAGGAGGAGGGCTTAAAGTTACGCCTTAAGAAATGCTTTTTCGGCCTTCAAGAGATGTAATATTTGGGCTAGACTATTATGTCGGTTGGTAAAATTTCGGTTTCCACAAAGAAGGTCGAGGCCGTTGCAGACTCGCCCGTGCCTATGACGCAGAAGGAGGTTCGCAGTTTAGTGCAGTTTTGCAACTTCTATGCCAGATTTATTCATCATTTCACCGACCTTACGGCTCCATTGACGGACTTACTGCGGAAGTCCCAGGCATAGAAGGTTACGCTGACGCCTGCATATTTGGAAGCCTTTGAGACTCTCAAGTTACGGCTCATTTCCGCGCCATGCCTAATCCTTCCAGAGGTCAGCTCGGACGCGACGTTCACCGTAGCTATACATGCTTCAACAGTGGGGATTGCAACAGTCCTGTTGCAAGACCAAGGTGGAGGACTTCAACCAATCTCTTACTGGGCGCGTAAGCTGAATCTAAATGAGCGTGGTAACACTTACTCTGCATACGACTTAGAAGTTTTGACCATATGCGAAGCTGGCAAGCATTGGAGGTGCTATCTTGAAGGGTGCTCTAAGTTCCAAGTCGTAACAGACCACGACACACTGCGACATCTGCTAAGGCAACCGAACAACGGGCAAAACAAGCGGCAAGCAAGATACATGCGGGATTTGCAACCGTTTTTGGGCTCAATGACACTTGCATATCGCAAGGGAGCTTTGAACGAAGCTAATCCGTTAAGTCGGCGTCTTGACTTTGTACCGTGGGCCACAGTTCCATTGTTTTGGGATGGCGAGGTTCCGTCAGATCTAGAGTTACGACGGAAGTCCCATCTGCTATTTGAAGACGGACAGTTAAACTTAATGACAGTTACCGCGTTGCAGTTGAGCCTTGAGTTCACTGATCTTAATCGCGAGGGGTACTCCCAAGACTCGTTTTATGAGGACAAGGGTGAGTGGACGAAAGACAGCCGGATAGAAGCCAAAGCTGGATGTTTTTGGCGCCTCTGTCGCGTTTGCATTCCGCGGAAGTCTGAGCTCCGACTGAGAGTGATCATAGAGTTGCACGAAAGATCGTCAGTTAGTCATAGAGGAGTTACTAGCACTCTTGCTAAAGCTCTCGACAGATTCTGGTGGAAACAAATTCGCCAAGACGTAAAAGAATTTGTGAGCTCTGCGTAGTGTGTCGACGAGCAAAGATTCAACCGCAGATGGCTACGATTTTTTACCCATTGCTTGTTCCACCTAGACCGTGGAATACAATTGGTTTAAGCTACTTGACACACTTACATGAGAGCAATGGCTTTAACAGTGTGCTAATTGTAGTGTATCAGCTGACTCGAATGACCTATTTTCTGCCGTGTACAGAGAATGGTACTGCCGAAGAAACTGCAACTTTGTTTTTACAAGGAGTCTACCGATTACATGGACTACCCCGTGTGCTGGTCAGTGACCGCGACCCGAAATTCGTCAGTGGCTTCTGGCAGACACTTTGGCGACGCCTTGGAACGCGCCTGAACATGTCTTCCAGTCGACACCCGGAGATAGACGGACTAACGGAGCGAGTGAACCGCACGTTTCAGCAGCTTCTTCGTTGATTTTGCTGTTACGACGGTTCTGATTGGACAGCCCTACTACCTCAAGTGGAATTTGCGTACAACGCTTTTCGTGCACTCGGAATTGAGCACACCCATTTTGAGGCTTATTTTGGGCTCTCTCTTGAGGAGCCTCGAGATTTGTTGTTTAGCATGCGACCGTCAATTCCAGGTTCGCAAGACGCATCAAAGCTGTTATAATTGTTGTAGGAAATACGTGTCCCGGTACGGTATGTGTTACAGCTACACAAGGACGAGATGCAGGCACGCACAAAACCGTCTACAACACCACACTTCGCCATAGGAGACAAGGTGTCAGCAAACCGTTTCTTACGAGGACAGCCCAACATGAAATTAAGGGACCGACAGCTTGGACCTTTTACAGTGGAGGAGCAAATTGGGAAACACATTTACAGATTGAAACTCCTAGCGACAGTACGCTTACATCATGTGTTCCATGTGAACAATTTAAGACCGTGCTCTCCCGCTACACTGCGACCAGCTATCCCAGTGATTGCTCTTGAAGAAGACGATGAGGAGTTTGACGTCTCTCACATCTATGTTGTGTGCGTTAAATCGTTACATGGACGACGAGGCAAATATTTGCTCTTCATGACGCACTTCCGTGATGACGACATTCCACTTGTGTGGCACCGATTGAACGAGGTGCATCGAACTACGGCGTTACAAGATTTCTTGGAGACGCCCCAATGGCACAAGTTTGCCAAGACTTAGCCGTTCGTCGACTTCATGCACGCTCACCCAACGCGCATTCCTGAGTCCCAGTAACTGCTTCACTAAAGGAGCTTAGACCACGGAGGTCTGCCTCGCGGCGGCCTCACATATCTGTCAAGAGGGGGAGGGTACGAGTTTGACGAGTACGGTCATGCAACAATGCATTGCAAGACATTGTACATGTACTCGTTACTAATTATGATTCGTGCTTTTCCATTGGAAGGACGTACAACGTGGGTACGTCGCTATTGCAACATTAGCACGGGTTCTTATGCGTGTTGCACTACCAGTACCTCCCGGTACGTACAAGTACGCACAGTTAATCTTACTAGCCAGATGATGCGCCAAGCGAGGTTTCCTATGCATAACATAATTCCCCAGGCTTTACGAGCCGCGTCGCTAGACTGTTGACGACAGTTGGAAAGCCTTACCGATGTCGAGTTCCACCCCCCTTGATGTGTATGCTCGACCTCACGAGCGTTGGTTGACATCGAGCGAGCACCCTTCATTGGCGCTGCTTCCCGGATGTCCGCCTCAAGCTCCAACACCCACATCCCACCGCTGATCCGTCCGTACCCTTCTCGCCAAATATTTTTCACATGCACCGCCCCCGCCTCCTTATCGGGAGAGGATCTCTGAGTATTTAGTCGCAAGAAACATATCGGACTAACCGAGCGGAAGATCTTAGTCATGGTGTACATATGTTTTGATTTCCTAAACCCTCCGTACATGGATTCATGAGAACTGTTGATCACGCGGATCGCAGCTACCGGTACCTCGTTCAGAACCCTACCATGCCAAGATCGGCACGGCTACATGCTCACTTGCGCCCACCGCGTGGAGGCAGAGGTAGGTAGCGACGGGCGTGTGAGCGCATCCCCCTCCGGGGCCGCCCCCGCTGCGCCGCCGGCGGGGGCTCGTCCTCCTTTAGTAGTACACTCCGGCATGTTAGCTGTGGTAGAAACGGCTAAACTGCGGGTCGGAATGCTTTTAGTTCCTTCCACGTGATGTGTTGTGCCATATCGCACTCGCTCCAAAATCTGCGCGCTTCTTTGTGGTTGTTGAGCACCGCCCTCCATCCGTAGAATGCAAAGCCGGTGTGCAAGTAAATTATTTCGTTGGGCGCTGGATATGTTTTTCGTTGGGCTGAGCCGGCACGTTTGTCCGCCATTGCATGCCTCGTCTAAGATGTGGCGCCATGTGAACCTTGGCTCCCCACTTGTCGCCGATGACGAAGTGGCGCTCTCTCAAGAAAGATCTCACCCTTGGAATGGCAAGGAACGTGTATTTGGCTTGTCTTGCTAGCGATTGAAGATGTCGTGGCGGTAGCCAACGGGAGTTCAATTAGCGCGTCCAATAAGTTCTCTTGCTTCCGTGCTGATCTTTAGCAGTTTTTTCCGCAGGGGCGAAGAAGTATCATGTTGCTGAATCGAAGTTAATGCCTAAGTGATTGCCGAATTATGTTGGTTACCTGAAGGCGTTGGTGGGTTGGCGCAGCATGCCAAGCCGGTCGAGAAGCTTGTTGAGGCGAAAGCGAACATGGAGGGCTTCCTCTTCCGACGAGGCGAAGAACAGAAAATCGATGGCATAAGGCAGGACTCGCGCTCCTCTCCATCGATTACGCATGTGGTAGGGTCGTGTTTGTTGGCCAGTGGGGGCATGCTATGGATACGCCGTTCTATGGCGGCGGACTAAGATCTCCGTATGTCGGGAAAAATGGTTAGGTGAGAGCGACCATCATTTAGGTAGGCCGAATAAGCGCTAGAGTTGTCCGCGGATGTTAACCATAAAGTAATCCCGAAACTCTAGGGCGATCCCTCGAGCATAGACCCAAAGTTGAAAAGATAAAAGTCGCGGCGTGTGAGGTGTCGAACGCCTAGTAACTATTTATGTTCCAATAATCATTCAGGTATCGTAGGTCACTGTTAACATATCCCTCCGTAGGGCTACTAATGGACACATATGTACGCTAGACTCCGGGGGAGTCCTGGCCCTCCACCTATAGGTGTTCGCTATAGGTGTTCGTAGCTTATTCGCGATGCGATGCGATGGGTTCATATGCACAATATGTTCCTATCGGTTACCAACTTTTGGCGGTACTTGGATAAGGCGTACAACTCCGTTCCGGGAAGCGGCGGTTCTAACCCCCTTCATGCCATTCCGTGTGTACATGGATTAACAGTCACAAATTAGTCTTCAGTAGTTATTGCCGGGATTCGGGACTAGGAACGGCCTCAAAACGATATTTGTTGTTGGCAAAGCGCACCCGATATCATGTCTCGACGAATGTGGCTACTTACGCGTCGACAAACTCGAGTTGCTCCGGTGTGGCGTCCAATAGTGACACGACTTGGTTGAATGGTGGGCGGGATCGGTTGTATTGAAAAGGAATAGACACCACCTCCCGCTCGCACCGATGTTCTCCTATGAAATTGAAATTGAAATTGAAATTGTTTACAGCAATACCAGTATGAACCGGCTGCCGTCTCTGGGCCCCCCCTTTTGCTATGCCATGCAGGACTTAGAAGCGTGAGGTAGACCGTTAACCACTGATCCCAACCTCTCCAATGGCAGTAACAGCTAATAATTTTGTAATCAAGAAAAACAGATCGAAAAATAAATCCACTTGTCGAGAAATGCAAAACTAAACTGCTGCTCGACCTTCACGATGCACGGCCCGCTCCCGCCGAACCGGGGTGTCGACCGGCCTAGGCCGGTCGGCGTTCGGGAGGGACGACGGGCCAGCCTAATCTAGCTCCCGCGTGACTTCGGTCTTGCCGAAGGTAGGAGGGGAAAGGCTGGCAAAAAACCCCTCCTCGCGCGGTCGCTCGTCGATCCCGCCGCTCCATCCCGGAAACCCCGCCCCAAGGTCTTGCCGCGTCCACCGACGCGGCGGTCCTCCGTGTCGAGGTCCCCCATCACCTCGAGGACATGTGGGGGGGACCTAGACACACATACATAGAAAAAACTAGCGCTCCTGCCTCCGCGCCTGAATTTTCCCCGCTCATTTCCCCGGTTTTTTCTCTGTCTGGTACCCGGGTACCTGTCGGTTTTCCGGCCTGTGGCCGTACCCTCCCCCCTCTGATCGCGCGTCCACCGAGCAGCATGTTCTTGAGCGGGGGCCTCCGCGCTCACCCGGGCCCACGCTCAAGGACTCCTAGGAGTATTAAGGTCTGTCGGGGTAGTGGGTGTCGAAGAGGGGGGGGGGGGGGGCAGGTCACCGTAGCCGGATCCGGCGGGCCGCGGGCGCCCGGAATTAGACAAAACCCTCCGTGCCGGGTTTTCCGGCGGCGCCGACCCAAAGGGTCGTCGCTGCCAGATCGTGTCGCGCCTCCCATCGCGACTTTCCTCCTTGCCGTCCCAGCTGACTCCTCCCTCCGGGAGATGACGCTGGACGACGTAGCGACGCGCTAGTGAGCGCCCTACCCTGGTGCTGCTCCCCAACTAGCTCGACGCCGGGTACGGACATTATTTTTAGTATCCAAAAAAGCCCTCCGTACAGGGCTTTCCGGCGGCGGCTGATCCTGAGGATAGCCGCCGCCTCCTGTAGCCGCTCCTCCGTCTGCGACTAGCCACCGTCATGTATCATGTCTTGCCTCACCCCTCGGTAAGGTTCGAGCGGCACAGGGCTGGTCGACAGCTAGCGAGCGCCCTTTCCTAGCGCTGCTTCCCGGCTGGCCATCACCAGCTCCAACACCCGCCTCCCACCGCTGATCCGGCCGTACCCTCTTCGCCATCAAACGCTGCCGTAGTACAGGCCCCACTCCTAAAAGTAAGCCTGTATCTAGGAGTATATGTAGGTGAAAAAACATATCGGACGGGCCGAGCGGGAGATCTTGGCGCCGGTAGTGCACAGAAATTATTTTTTCAAAAGCCCTTTGTACAGGGCTTTCCCGACAGCTGTTGATCCCACGGATCGAGCTGTCGGCCCTCTTAGCCCCCTACCGTGCCAGGCCTGGCACGGCTACGGGGTTTCCAGCGCCCACCACGGGGAGGTGAGGGGATGCCGACGGGGCTGCGAGCGCACCCCCCTCCGGGGCCGCCGCCGCTGCGCCGCCGGCGGGCGCCGATGTTCTCCTACTCTTACCAGCTTCGCCGCACGCGATGACGCATGTAGGCGGAGTTGGGTTTGCATGAGTCGGCCTTGCCGCTCACCCCGTCAGCCATGTGTATCGCATTCGACTTCATCTTTCGAGTGTGGGCGGGGCTTAGGCTTGTCGTATTTGGTGTCCGATTTTCCCTTGTCGGCTGCCTGTCGCTTCTTCTTGGGCTTTCCTCCGGCCGTGTCACCCGTTTTGGTGACGCATGGGCTGGGGTTGCATCATCTTCATGGTTGGTGTCAATGTTGTATTTGCGCTTGCGCCCTGAATAAAGCGTGGAGGCTGACTTCGAGGCACTTGTCCTCGAGAGCGGCGAGGACTACATCGACTCCATTGGCGCTGCGTTTGCCATCCTGGGTGTCGAAGAAGCGGGAGTAGCCGATTTGTCATAGTCTACGACGATGACGCTGGAAGATTATTAGTATTAGCGACTAATATCACCTGCTGATGCTGGATAATAGTGGTATTTCCTCTAAATAGCAGCTACGTATCTTTGGATACAGGATTGGAATGATAATAAATTGTATATACGGATAAAGGGTCGTATGACGAGTATAGCGACGAAAGGAGCGAGCTCGTCATATTAGAATTATTGTACATATAGAATAGTTAGTACAAGTACTGGAAGCGTGGGATGATGAATAATTATACCCGCACCGGTTCTAGAATTAGTTAGAGGTGAAGTCTCTGGAGACTTCTACAGTGTCGCTGTGCTGCGAGAAGATAATAGTCTATAGTAATATTTAGTAGTTTAGATTAGAAGTAGCACAGCACACCAAATTGGAATTGGTGGCTTTCTGGTACCTTCGACCGGACGCCTATAAATTTAGCGACCGGCACATTTGCCAGGGAGTCACTCGGGTTACCGTCTTATCGGTAGACTGTAAGAACCCCTTTCCAATCATCTACTCTATTATTCCTTCCACTAGGAAAAGATTCAGGAGAATGGGCCCCAGATGCCGCTCGTCCTGTTAGAGGGCGAGTGGTCCTACAACACTTGGTTTCGAGAGCCACTAGTGGTAGCGACGAGAGGGATGTTTGGAGAGGCGGAGAAGAACAAGACGGCACCTAAGGACACCGAAGGTTCGACGGAAGGGACGCCGACCGCGGGCGTATACCGGCTTTGGTTGAAGGGGTCGAGTCCGATTGGCGAGACGATGGAGCGCGGCCAAGATTCTACCGAGGAGGAGATGAGGCCACCAATCAAGCTATTTTAAGAGGCTTTTGACGAGCTGGCGCACGAGAAGGACTTCGTGCAAGAACCCGTGATCTAGCGACTACGGACCAGTAGAACCAGCGAGTCGAGAAGACGCTAAAGGAGCTTTACGCGGGAGATGAAGGTTTTCCGGCTAGCGATAGTCGACCGGCTAGTACACTGTGATACCGTAGATGTAACACAGCGTGCGTATG
The DNA here is from genome assembly GCA_026401115.1 of Tetraselmis chui. Classification (NCBI taxonomy): domain Eukaryota; kingdom Viridiplantae; phylum Chlorophyta; class Chlorodendrophyceae; order Chlorodendrales; family Chlorodendraceae; genus Tetraselmis; species Tetraselmis chui. The sequence continues at coordinate 18,133 of JAPMLY010001507.1, read as the reverse complement.
TGAAACCGGCCGATTTTGATTCCTTGCCGAATGCCTCCGCGTATCGTGAATACGAGTATCGCACGTTTTATTCCTGGCGGGTGAGTTTCTGTATCGAGGAACCGCGTCGAGGAGATTTCGCGAGATTTTGCGACTAGGAGCTAGTACCATTTGAAGCGACACAACGGAGATTTGATGAGACGCCGACGTGTACGACTTATGGTGACTTCGAGTCCAGTGTTTTGCGATATGCGTGCAACGAGATGCTCATTCCTGTAGCGAGATGCCTTCGAAGCTGAGCGAACGCTACGTCGAGAGAAGACCAGTATGGGCCAAGAGATGCTGTACTGGTTGCGCCACTGAGATTTCGGACTGAAGACAGAACAGATTGAAGAAGAGACTGAAGACAACAACGTTGTTGAGACGGGCTGGCAGATACCGGCATATCTGTGCCGCGCGTGTATTTTGGTCATTTTTGGCGGAGTATACTCGTACGCAACAGTTCGAGAGAAGAATGAAGATCTGGAAGGCTTCTACGCATTAATGACAGGGAGACGTCAGAAGAAAATCCTGAGTGACCCCGTTTTTCTGTCCGCGCGTGATTTCTTTCAGAAGAGAACCAGCGAAGAACCGTTGGTAAGAGAAGAACCTGGAGAATTGAAGATTTCGGTACGCGAAACTTCGCGAACTACGGAGTGCGACAGACATTATCGCTACACTACGAGTAAGCGAATGTGGGTTCTACGTACTGATATTATGAGATGACCGAGTGGTGCAGTACCTGTACGCCGTGACCCGTACACCGGAAATTCGGAATAATTGCGGGATGCGAAAGCGGCGGAAGACATCTGTGCCATGAGGGCAATGAGACTGGCGAGCCGAGTCGAGCGTATTACGCTGTCGAGGCCTGCTAAAGCGTGCGCGAGAGCGCGACGCAAGACTTTGAGAAGGACCGACAAGACGCCGAGTCTAGTACGTTCAGCGGCCCTATTCCGAGGCGAGGATGCCACGGGATTGGACGTACTTGACGAACCACTGGTGCGAGCAAGACTGGCGGATGCGACAACGATTAGCGAGTGTACGTCGAGGACTACACTGCGGTTGGAGTTGTTTTTACTGGCGAGTTTGTTTCCTGTATGGGCGGGAGACCTACGAGCAGAAGTCTTTGCGGTGGTACGTGGCGACGTTTTCTATCCGGTTCTACAGTTCATCCGAGATTCATTTGTGCAATTATTGTACCGGTGAATTTTCGACCGACCTGATTGCGGAGAATCTGCGATTTATTTGGTTTCCTGGAGATCACGAGATCGAGTTCGTGCGACGAATTGCTGTCATCTCACAAATTTAGGCGATAAGGAGTGATATACGGTATTCTGCGATTTTATCGCTATATTTTGCCGTGTACCTGTACCCTTTTTGTGGAGTGGAGCTTTTACCATTGCATCAGTACCCGATCTTTGAGAGGCTACGAATCAACTTCGAGAGTACCCGTATCTGTATCGCTAGCGTGACATGCAGCTGCGATCAGTTGGACATCCTTTGAGCTGACAACGGCCGACAAGTGGACATTCTGGTTACCTGGACGACGCAGTACCGTGACCTGGACGGCAGATTTTGGATCGGATGTGACAGAACGTGACGCGTATACCTGCTGGACGTGTTACACCCAGAACAGAACAGTAGAACAGAACAGAACGTGACGCGAACACCTGCTGGACGCGTTACACCCAGAACAGAACAGAACAGAACAGTAGAACAGAACAGAACGTGACGCGAACACCTGTTGGACGTGTTACACCCAGAATAGACCAGAACCTCTGAATGAACAGAGACTGGAACGAGAATTTGAGAACAGACGGACACACCTGGACATAAACTGGACCTAGCTGATTATGGGCTTTACCGGAGTATTTCAAGTTCAACCTGGAGTATTTCGAATCTGGCTTCAGCGAGAGGACCTGCTAAATTCAGATGTGACCGGAGAATGGCGACCTTGCAGTAGTGATGCGATTTCTTGCAAGTACCTTTTCGCGACGAGATTGCGGATTGGTACTGTGGATGAGCACCATGATGACCTGCTGAGTCACCGAGACGAGACGAAAGGAAGCAGAAGACTCGACAGGACTCTCTACACGACAGGAGGACATGGCGGACGACAAGCATAGCGCAAAGAGACTCGCATAGCTTGACCTGATGGGAGATGCGCCAACCTGTGTTGTTTTTGGCGACGACAGTTTCAGTCGCTACGGTTTGCACAGACGGGCATATATATTTTTCCGGACGTTCTGCGATGCGATTGAATTTCATCCGATGAGGCGCAGCGAGACGACCGCTACTTTTCCTGATTATGGTGGAGTTTACTCGTATTATTTTGACTTTCCGTTAATTTCAAATGACGGGCTGTGATTTTTACGAGTATCGACCGAGTTTTCCCTGTTTCCGAGAGAAGACAATTTTGTGGCTGCTGATTCCTGCGGAGCAGCTACACCTGTATTATATTTCGTCTACAGTATCTGTGGTAATTTTCCTGTGGATCCCGACTACCGATGGCGATACCGTATCATGTCTTGGAGGTGGAGACGATACCGCATTGCTCTTTGATAGCGAGTACAGTGTTTCGCTTTGGGATGAGACTGCGAGAGGACTACACGCGAGAAGTTTTGCTGGATTTTATTTCTTTTGCGACGACGCGTTTCGGGACTATACCGTACCGCGACTAGCGATTGGATACTAGCTTGACACTTTTCGAGAAGCCCTTTTTGCACGATTGACCACCGGCGAGCAGCCAGCAATTGAAGCGAGCGACAGATTCTATTTTAGCTCGAAGAAGCTGACTACAAGCCGACAGCACTTGTGCTTTGCGACTTGTGTTTTGGAGACGCGATGCTATTCGCAAAGCGTTTTCACTGGCACTACGAGAGCAAGCGAGGAGGGATTTATCAAGGTGAGGATGCAAGCGCGTAACACGTGGAGTGACTTTTATGGGAGCACCAAATACGGGATGGCTACGCGACGCTGATACTTTCGACAATTTCAACGAGGGAGTTAGCGATGCGGCAGTATCTTTGCTGTTGGCCTACCGCAAGCTTCAAGTGGAATACCGGACCTACCGATGAGCCGTATCTTCGCGAGGAGCGTGCTACTGAGAAGTCTATTTTCCGGATTTTTTTTTTTCTATTCGTTCAGCCAGATTTTTATCGAGTCCTGCCATACATACGAGTAGAAGAGCGCAAGCATCTGTGCCTTAAGGACTGCTACAGTACTGGATGACACTTTTATTGAAGCACGCAATATTTCTTATGGCTAACTGTAAGCAAGTCTCAGAGGACTGGCGACCAAGACCGCTACAGCGAGCTGCGATATGTTTGCTGTTTATTCAGCGATGCTGGACGACCTGGCAACCTGTGGACTACCGCTACGCTGCGACGACTGCCTGCTTTCCTGAGAGGGTGCTGCTTACGCAGATATCGTCACAGTCGAGCTGCTGAGCAACGCAAGGCGGTTAGATGCTACGGATGGCTACGGGAGAAGCGACTACCGGGCGCGATGGGAGTCGACTAATGGGATTTTACGTCGAGACTCTTCTTCGACCTACCGACTACGCCCCGGAGCACTGCTAAGGTTGCGAGCTTCAACCTGTACATTATTTTCCTTTTCCGACCCATCCTGGTCCTGATCTTCTTGCTGGTTGTGTTGTCTACGACGACACCAACAACGAGGACGTTGTTGCTTAAGGAGGCGAGAGTGTCATAGTCTACGACGATGACGCTGGAAGATCACAGTATTAGCGAGTAATATCTGCTGATACTTGTCATTTATTGTGGTATTTCCTCTAAACAGCAGCTACGTATCTTTAGATACAGGATTAGAATGATAATAAATTGTATATAGCGATAAAGGGTCGTATGACGAGTATAGCGACGACAGGAGCGAGCTCGTCATATTAGAATTATTGTACATATAGAATAGTTAGTACAAGTACCGGAAGCGTGGGATGATGAATAATTATACCCGCACCGGTTCTAGAATTAGCTAGAGGTGAAGTCTCTGGAGACTTCTATAGTGTCGCTGTGCTGCGATAAGGTAATAGTCTATAGTAATATTTAGTAGTTTAGATTAGAAGCAGCACAGCACACGAAATTGGAATTGGTGGCTTTCTGGTACCTTCGACCGGACGCCTATAAATTTAGCGACCGGCACATTTGCCAGGGGGTCACTCGGGTTACCGTTTTATCGGTAGATTGTAAGAAGAACCCCTTTCCAATCATCCGCTCTATTATTCCTTCCACTAGGAAACGATCCAGAGAATGGGCCCCAGATGCCGCTCGTCCTGCTAGAGGGCGAGTGGTCCCACAACACTTGGTTCTACGACGCACTCTTCGCCGGTGAGGAGCATTTTGCACTTGAAGCGCCGGGGGTAAGGTCTCCTCGTGGGCGGTGATGCTTATCATGTGCGTCCTCGCGTTCGCGTCGAATACACTCTAGGTGTCCGCTTCGGCTCGTGCTGAGGAATAGGATTTCGGACTAAATGCGTCCATAATTGTCTCGAGTGCCATGTTAGCGGCGGCGTGATAAGAGCACTAGCATACTAGGTGTCGGTACTCGTCGCGAGAGGTAATACGTCGGTCTTCGGTGAGAAATTTGTCGCCTTTCTCCTGGCGAGGTCGTTGAAGACACATGCTGGTAACGGATAACGGCGGTAGAGAGTCTGAGTGTGCCGTTGGTGAGTCGTCTATCAAATCACGTGGGTCGAGGATACGGCTAGGGATCGATGGTATCGTCGATATTTTACAAGCACATTTCGCTACAATTTCGGGTACATTTCGCAGTCGGAGTCTCCAAAAGCGCCACAAAATACATCGATATAGTCCGGATGGTATCATCGATCCCTAGCCTTAGTCGAGGAACGCGTCGTCGGGTGGAGCAGCAGAAAATAATAGGGGGCCGTCCGTGTCGGTGGTAGGCTCAGGATTCTTTTGCTTCGAATTGTTGCTTGATTGAAGTTGGTTGGCTTGTCCTTTAGCGAGATGCGAAAGTTGCGGAACTAACCACGCTAATTGCGCTACTTGTGCTGAGTCGGAGGCGTCGACTTCCGAGATGTCGACAACATTATACATAATATGGTAAGCTATAAAGTCTTACATGTTTGTGTCGTAGGCGATCGTATACACTCGGTGGGTAGATACGAAATGTAAGAGATCGGGTACACCTAGCTAGACTACTAGAGTCTAGATGCCATAAGGTGGTCTAACGTTGTGTGCAGAGCGTCATATGTGGGGTTAAGTTTTACCAAGGCAACGCATGAAAAAGCTAGCCTAGACGCTTAGGCTTGCGAAGTGTCATGGCAACGCTTAGTAATCTATCCCCCGTGCAATGAAAACCTCTTTAGTTTTATAGTATAACCATTAAACATTTCCAGCGATTGGGTACCGTAGCGACTTGTGGTTTGAATAGCACTATAGAAGCGATAGTACCAGTCCAGCCTAGTCCATGAATAACATCGCGCTAGCTCTAGCGAGACTCGAGCTAATCCAAAATATGTAAGCAGTTTATGGCGCCCGCCGGCGGCGCAGCAACGGCGGCCACGGAGGGGGGTGCGCTCGCAGGCCCGTCGGCACTCACCCCCACCTACTCGTGGTGGGGAATGGTGACGCTATAGTCATGCAAGGCATTGCACGGTTGGGGGCTTAGGCGGGGTGAACTCCGGCGGCTGCGACCCGCGGATCATCAGTTGTCGGGAGGTCTCATTACGGAGGGCTTTTCAAACTGTTACATATACACCATCGTCAAGATCTCCCGCTCGGCTAAACAGATATTTCTTTTCAAGTATGGATTCTCCGTGCACACTCTCATGTCTACGGGCGAGACCAATATTTGAGGGGTTGCTTGGCGGCGACGAGGGTACGGACGGATATGAGTTGGCGGCGGGCGTTGGAGTTGGCGGCAGACAGCTAGAAATCAACGCTTGGGCATGGCCCTCGCTGACTTCCGACTTGCCGTGTAGGACAAGAGTCTCCCCTAGGAGCGAGGCGAGTGACTACGCATGCCGGTAGAGGGTCGCAGCCGGAGGAGCGACGCGGTTTGGCTGCGGAGGTCCACATGATCAACCGCCCGCCGGAAAAAAACATGGTACGGAGGGTTTTCGAATAAACATTTCCGTACCCATAATCTTTTGCGGAGCGGCGGCTCGATCCTTGTGATCGACCAACCCCTCTTCTAGTTGGTACCCGTACCTCGATAGGCTGCCTCACGCAGTGTGCCTTGGGTTATCGTAATGGCATACTACTCATTTAGTAGGCCGACCGCCGGCCCGCCGCTAACACGGAAATAGAGAACTGCTAAAAGCATAACAATAAGTACTAGGATGAAAAATAGCTGCCTTGTACAGAAGCACTATTCAACGGGATGCTAGTGGTAACACCCCACTCAAGGTAGCCGAGGTCTTACCGTCGTCCTAGCTTGTGTCGAGGAAGATGCCATCTGGGTCGTAGGTGTTGTGCTGGTAGCGCGTGTCTCATGCCGGGTAGATGTAGCGACATATGCTCACATGAACGTGCCGCTACCGAAGAGTTGCCGATGTGAAGCGGTTACAAGTGTACTTTGGAATATACTAGTCTGACATGTAGCGGAGAAAATTGTCCACGGGCGAATTAGCCGACGCATGTGAGCGACCGGTGAGGAAGAAGCAAAGCAAACATGGTTGTTGGGAGCGTGTAAGCACGTAAACTCACAGACGGGGCTAGTCGTGTTGACTCCCCCTTTCGCCATGGGCAAGGTTACTTAGGTGAGCGTTGCGGCGTTGCCTCGGGAATAAACAATGACACTACTAATCAAAGTACGCGCGGGTCGAATTTTTGCGGGTCGGCTTAAAAACCAGATCCGGTCGAGAGCATCGGTAGGCCGAAGGTTGGGTGTGGCTGAAAGCGAGTGTGGCGCCTTACACACGCTCTTCTCCCTTTTACGTGCGATATGATAGCACAGTCGCGGACAATCAACTCGAAGGCGAAGCGTGGTGTCGATTGAACGAGGTAGGACTAGCATGGTGCCGAGCGCTTTACACACGCTCTACTCTTGTTCATGTGGGAGTAGGTCAGCAAGACTAGCGTGGCGCCGAGCACTTTACACACGCTCTTCTCTCTTGTAACTTGGTGGAGGGCCCATGACATGTTGGAGATGGAAGGAGATGATTACACTTAGGCTCGTGCCGGCCGCGCAAGGGGGCCCGCTGTGGACACTAGGGAAATGAGAAGAAGAGAGATGGCGGTCAGCGAAGGCACCGGCATGGCCGGCCGACCGCCAATATCGGGGAAATAGACAACCGCTAATAACATAACACAAAAAACGGGATGACAAATAGCTGCCTTGTACAAAAGCACTAGGCAACAAGTTGCTAGTGTTGAACATGCCCCCTAACAATGTAAACCATAGGGGGAGAGTACGGCCGGACACTACGCGAACAAACATATGTTGAAAAATAAAAGGCGAAGGACATGGGACATGAGAAAATTCTGGCACGGAGGCAAGAGCGCTAACTGAACACCGCCAGAGGCTTTGGAATTTCTTCTTCCCAGCCCCCGAAGTTGGAAGGAAGACTAGGGCGCCCGCCGGCGGCGCAACGGCGGCGGCTCCGGAGAGGGGTGCGCTCGCAGGCCCGTCGGCACCTACCTCTACCTCCACGCGGTGGGCGCTGGTAACCCCATAGCCGTGCCATGCCTGGCACGGTAGGGGGCTAAACGAGGTACCGACAGCTGCGATCCGCGGGATCAACAGTTGTCGGGAAGCCATGTACGGAGGGTTTTGGAAAAAACATAATATCCGTACACCGGCACAGGGATCTCCCGCTCGGCCAGTCCGATATGTGTTTTCCGCGACTAAATACTCGCAGATTCTCTCCCGACGATGGGGCGGGAGCGGTGTTTCCGAAATATTTTTTGGCGAAGAATGGTACGGACGGATCAGCGGAGGGACGAGGGTGTTGGAGCTGGCGGCGGACAACTGGGAAGCAGCGCTAGGGCACGGCGCTCGCTAGCAGTCGCCAGCCATGCGAGAGCCTTAGGTCTCCCCTGGGAGCGAGGCATGTTGCTACGCATGACGGAGGTGGGTCGTAGCCGGAGGAGCGGCACGGTCTAGCGGTAAGGCTAGGGATCAAGTGAATTTTGTCGTTGTTGATGGTAATGATATTTTGAAACGTCGATGTTGATGGTATTGATATCTTGAATTGTCGATGTTGACAGTGTTGATAGTTTGGGATGCTGACATCGATGGCAATTTAAGCCGATATTATCGCCGATGTATCGATATTTGGGACGATTTATCGATACATCGGGCTTAGATAATCAATATTTCCAATTGTTTTGATAATTGATGGCATTGATAATAGCACTATTGCCATCTTGTTGATGTCGATGTCGCAACCTATCATATCGATGGCACTATCACCAGGTGATGATGATACTATCGACGATGCATCGATGGGTGATCCCTAGCCTTATCTGGCGGCGGCGGTCCTTAGGATCGCCCGCCGCCGGAAAAGCCCGGTACGGGGGGTTTTTGAAAAAATTCCCGTACCCACCATCTTTTGAGGACCGGCGACTCGATCCTTGTGTTCTTCCAACCCCTTGCCCAGTCGGTACCCGATTATCGATAGGCTGCCTCAGGCAGTGTGCCAAGGGTTATCGTAACGGCACACTGCTCGTAAAGGCGGCCCACTAACAACGTAAACCACCGGGGGAGGGTACGGACGGCCACATCGCGATCAGACGGAAAAAGGATACGGGACATGAGAAAATCTGGCTCGGGGGCAGGAGAGTCAGCCGGACACCGTCTGCAGTCTAGTTATTTTCTCTTCTCAACCCCCGAAGGTGGAGAGAAGACTCGGCTAGGTGGCGAGCTGCGTAGGGAGGAGCATCTAATACCTCGGGCGGGGTTGAGCACGGATCGAGGCGGGACCGACGATGACCTATGCGAGGGGGGTTTTTCATCTGCCTTTCCCCCTATCTTTGGCACGACCGGAGTCGCACAGGAGCCGAGGTCAGCCATGTTCGCCTCGACCTGCTCAAGTTGAACAACCCTGCTGATCAGCGACCCCGCAGCGGCTGGAGCAAGCCGCGTATCGTGGAGACTAGCGACATTTTATATTTCATACTTGTATGCAGACAGTACTGGTTTATGGGTATGTTTTAGACGTTATCATCACTGCCATTGGAGAGGTTGGGATTAGTGGTTCACGGTCTACTTCACGCTTCCAAGTCCAGTTAGGCGTAGCACAAGGGGGGGCCCAGAGACAGCAACCGGTTTTTACTGGTATTGTTGTAAACAATTTCAAATTTCAAGGAAGACTAGGCTAGACGGCTAGTTGCGACGGGAGGAGCAACGATTATCTCGGACATGGGTGTGCGTGGATCGAGTAGGGACCGTCGACGACCTGAGCGAGGGTTTTTTCGCATGCCTTCCCCCCCAAGCTCCGGAACGACCGGAGTCGCACAAGAGCAGAGGTCGGGTAGGCCCGACTCGACAGGCACATATTGATGAGCTTGGCTGATTAGCGCCCCCGCCGCAGGTGGAGCAGGCCGCGTATCCTGGAGAATAGCGACATCATATTTGTCATACTTTTATGTAGACAATACTTGTTTACGTGTATGCTCTAGTCGGTATCCCTGTTGCCATTGGAGAGGTTGGGATTAGTGGTTCACAGTCTAGCCCTAGCTTATGAATCCTAATTTGGCGCATTAGGGAGGGGGCATCCGCCGGCGGCGCAGCGGCGGCGGCCACGGAGGGGGGTGCGCTCGCATGCCCGTCGGCACTAACACCCACCTCCTCGTGGTGGGCGTTGGTAACCTTGTAGCCGTGCCATGCCACGCACGGTTGGGGACTAGGCGGGGTGAAATCCGGCGGCTGTGATCCGTGGATCATAAGATGTCGGGAATTCTAAGTCATGAGGGCTTTTAAAAATAGTATTTGTACACTAGCGTCAATATCTCCCGCTCGGATAGTCCGATATTCATTTTTTGGCTGGATACTCTTCGGATACTATCGTACCTATGGGCGGGACTTGCATCTGATGCGTACTTTGGCAGCGACGATAGTACTTGCGGATCTTAGTTGGCGGCGGGCGGTTGAGCTAGCGGCGGACAGTAGGGAGGCAACGCAAGGGCAAGGCGCTCGCTAGCAATCGACTAGCCTTGTGAGTCTCGAGTCTCCCTTCGGGGCGAGGCGAGGCGAGAAGCTACGCAAGCTCGAGGAGGGTTGCAGTCGGAGGAGCGATACGGTCTAATGACGGAGATCCATGGGATCGACCGCCGCAAGAAAAACCCGGTACGGAGGGTTTTTGAATAGATATTTCCGAACCATGTATCTTATGCGGACTGGCGCCTCGATACGCGACTCCGACCAACACCCCCCCCCCCCCCCCCGGTCGGCACCGACTTATCGACATGCTGCATAAGGCAGTGTGCCTATGGTTAACGCAACGGCATTTTGCATATAAAGGCGTCCAGCTGATGGCATAAACCATCGGGGGAGGATACGGGCGAATTTCGCACGATTAGATAAGTGTTGGAAACACAAGGAGACGGACATGGGACAAGAGAAAATCTGGCGCGGAGGCAAGAGCGCCATGTAGAGACCATTTACAACTATCAACTTCCTTTCTCCCCAGCTCCCGGAGGGGAAGGGAAGTGGTGCCTGATAGGCGAGCTACGACGGGAGGAAAAAAATGAAATTTGAAATTAAACACAACATGTGCCGGCAAACTGGACCGACTGCTGTCTCTCGGGCCTCTCTACTTTGCCATTCAGGACTTATTAGCAAGTTGGGCCCGGGTCTCTTCGATCAGGTACACCTATCGACACACCTAGCTTCACTGTGTGTCGACGTCCCTCGGGAGTTAAAAAACTGTAAGCAACCGCAGTAATTGCCACAGCCCCCCCGCCTAAGCAGTAACAACGTAATAATTTTATAATCAAAAAACAGATATAAAAATAAATCCACTTGTCGAGAAATGCAAAACTAAACTGCTGCTCGACCTTCACGATGCTCGGCCCGCTCCCACCGAACCGGGGTGCCGACCGGCCGAGGCCGGTCGGCGTTCGGGAGGGACGATGGGCAAGCCTAATCTAGCTCCCGCGTGACTTCGGTCTTGCCGAAGATAGGAGGGGAAAGGCTGGCAAAAAAACCCTCATCGCGTGATCGCTCGTCGATCCCGCCGCCCCATCCCGTAAGCCCCGCCAAGGTCGCCGCCGACGGGAGGAGCAAAGATGTCTCGGACGGGGGAGCGCGTGGACCGGGAATGGACCGTCGATAACATGTGCGAGGGGGGTTTTCGCTTGTCCCCCCCCCCCCCCCCCCCCCCCCCCCCCCCAACTCCGGCACGACCGGAGTCGCAGAAGAGGAGAGGTCAGGTAGGCATGTCTAGACGAGCGCAAGCTGATTAGCGCCCTCACAGCAACTAGAGGAGACTGCGCATCGTGGAGAGTAGCGATAAATTATTTTTGATATTCGAATTGAAATTCTTTACAACATGTACTAGGTAAAACCGGTTGATGTCTATGGGCCCTCCCAACTATGCCATGCAAGAAACTTATGAATTAGGGTTAAACCGTGAACCGCCTAAGTCCTACCTCTCAAAAGGGTTTTGAAAATTTTTATCCCCCCCCGGGGAGAGTGTCGTGCGTGGTGGTTGTGGATGTCATTCACGGGCGTGTGTGGGTGCGGGAAGTGGCGCGGCGAGTGGTCGTGCGAGACTTGATGCGGTAGATGAGAAGGAGATAATGCAGCCATTGGACAATGTGCGAGTTAAGTTGTGCTAGGATGCGTGTTGTGTCGAGCCGTTATTTAGATATGACTTTGTCAGGAGGGTTTGTGCGAAGGGTGAGAAGGGAGTTGAGCATAGTAATGGTGGATGTGTGAGGTGTGCATGTGCGGCTCGTTACTATGGGAAGAATGTCGACTTAGTTGGGAGGGCCCTTAAACAACATCCGGTTAGTTGGCAACCGGTACAAGCTTGAAACCATTTTATTGTTTTATTAAGTCAAATTCTTACAAGAAAAAGCAATGGAAGCCACCAAGCAAAAAGAAGACAGAGGAAAAAAAGTAAGCCAGAGGAACATGAAGGCATGCCACAGCGTGAGCACTGCCCTCTTGCCATTTTTATTTTGATTTTCATTCTAATTTGATTGCGATGCGGCTCTCGACTTTGTGCATGAATAATTCGTAAGATATTTTTCGTCTCGCATTTCGTCTCGCAAATAAACGGACAACGGGTAACTCCCTCTCCGAGATCTCTTTCGAGCTCGAGGGATACGACGAGTTCCAACGGACTTTTTACGTGTTAGGTGATATACGCGGTGTTGATCCGGTGCTCGGATCATTATAGTTGCATGACGAGCAAGCTACAATCCAGTTCGGTACATAGCGTCTTCCCCCCCCCCCCCCCCCCCCCCCCCCCCCGATGGACGGCAGAAAAGACGACACACACTCTATAAGAAGCGACCTCTTATTAAGTGCCTACTCGCTCCGTCTACAAATGATCAACAGTTTCGTCGCCATTGCTAAGCTCAAGTACGCGAGGAGGACGTCCACATGACAACGATTCAAACTCGAGACGGTATGATGGAGTGGACCACCATGTCATTCCACTTGTGTAATGCTCCAGCTTTGTTATTATAGCAAATTACGAATGCCATTCTGCGCGACTTTTAGCACAACTTCGTTTCGGTCTACCTTGCCGACGTATGTGTTTCCATTCGCACGCCAAAGAAGTCCCTTCAACAAGTGCATAGCCGGACACAACATACTAATGCTAGTTGGTGCACCTTGTGTTGTTAATGCTAATTGTTAATGCTAATTATTTCCTTAGATTTGGAAATATTGAAAAGGTTGCTAATATGCTGCTCCCAACACTCCAAAATATCTCCAGCGTGAAATGTCTACCCAACAAATCCTATTATGCTCATGGACTTTTGTTGATCTTCACCCGAGCCATGGGCCGCAAGCGTCCCCGTGCTTCCTCGCGCGGCGCGTGAGGCGCCGCTTGTCGCCTCCACGTGTTCCATTCTGGGCGTAGCCTAGGAATTTCCTTAGTTTAATTTGCTACGTTTGTGCACAATGTAGTGCTTCCTTTTGCCGGGCGCCCGCCGGCGGCGCAGCGGCGGCGGCCCCGGAGGGGGGTGTGCTCGCAGGCCCGTCGGCGTCCCCTCACCTCCCCGTTGTGGGCGCTAGAAACCCCGTAGCCGTGCCCGGCTTGGCACACTAGGGGGCTAAGAGGGCCAACAGCTCGATCCGCGGGATCAACAACAGTCGGGAAAGCCATGTACAAAGGGCTTTCGAAAAAATAATTTCTGTGTGATACCGGCACCAAGATCTCCCGCTCGGCCCGTCCGATATGTTTTTTCGCATACAAATACTATTGAGGACATTCCTACTTCGAGGGGGTGGGACTTGTACTACCGGAGCGTTTGATGGCGAGGAGGGTACGGCCGGATCAACGGGAGGCGGGTGTTTGAGCTAGACGTGGCCAACCGGGAAGCAGCGCCGGGAAAGGGCGCTCGCTAGCCGCCGACCAGCCATGTCCCAGTCGACACTTCCCAGGGGGTGAGGCAAGCCATGGCACACGCCGGTGGCCGGTCGCAGGTGGAGGAGCGGCTATGTGAGGCGGCGGCGATCCTTAGGATGAGCCGCCGCCGGAAAGCCCTATACGGAGGGCATTTTGGAAATTAAACTTATGTCCGTACCCGGCGTCGAGCTAGTTGGGGAGTAGCACCAGGGTAGGGCGCTCACTAGCGAGCCGCCACGCCGACAAGTTATATCTTTCGGGGGGGGGATTAAGCTTTGGCGGCAAGGAGGCTCGTCGCGACGGAAGGAGCGACAAGATCTGGCGAAGACGACCCTCCGGGTCGGCGCCGCCAGAAAACCCCGTACGGAGGGTTTTTGACTAATTTCCGTGCACCCGCGGCCCGACGGATCCGGCTATGGTGACTTGACCCCCCCCCCCCCCCCCCCCCCCCCCCCCCCCTCCTCGACACCCACTACCCGGATAGACGAGACCCTTGCGGGGGGGGGCCGGGTGAGCGCGGGGGGCCCGACTTCAACAAAGTTTGCTAGGTGGACGCGCGATCATAGGGGGGAGGATACGGACGCATGCCGGACTACCTGACAGGTACCCGGATACCAGACAGAGAAAAAACCGGGGAAATGAGCGGGGAAAATTCAGGCGCGGAGGCAAGAGCGCCCATTTTTTCTATGTATGTGTGTCTCGGTCCCCCCCACCTGCCCTCGAGGTGACGGGGGACCTCGACAAGGAGGACCGTCGCGTCGGCGGATGTGGCGGCGACCTTGGCGGGGCTTACGGGATGGGGCGGCGGGATCGACGAGCGACCACGCGATGAGGGGTTTTTTGCCAGCCTTTCCCCTCCTATCTTCGGCAAGACCGAAGTCACGCGGGAGCTAGATCACGCTGTCCCGGCGTCCCTCCCGAACGCCGACCGGCCTCGGCCGGTCGGCACCCCGGTTCGGTGGGAGCGGGCCGAGCATCGTGAAGGTCGAGCAGCAGTTTAGTTTTGAATTTCTCGACAAGTGGATTTATTTTTAGATCTGCTTTTCTTGATTATAAAATTATTACGCTGTTACTGCTTGGGCGGGGGGGCTGTGGCAATTACTGCGATTGCTTACACTTTTTTAACTCCCGAGGGACGTCGACACACAGTGAAGCTAGGTGTGTCGATAGGTGTACCTGATCGAAGAGACCCGGGCCCAACTTGCTAATAAGTCCTAAATGGCAAAGTAGAGTGGCCCGAGAGACAACAGTCGGTCCAGTTTGCCGGCACATGTTGTGAACAATTTCAATTTCAATTACAATTTCACTTTCAATATCCTTTTGCCGTGATTTGGATTCCGTGATCCTATTGTCACTCTTGCCCTTTTGTTTCCCCTCCCATTTTCCCTGTCCGTGCTCGTCTCATTTTTCTGTAATCCAGATTTTACTGTTGTTGATCTCAATATCGTGAATAACATAAGGAATTGATCTCAATATCGTGAATAACTGCTCCGATTCCGCTGCGCTCCCCGCCTCCTCTACCCTCGCACGTACATGTACCCCCTTCATTCACTCCCATGACGCGCGACGGCGCGCGCCTTGTTGTAGACGAGGCTGCTTATTTGGTTTATATGACGCGCCTCTCGCGACATGCCGCAACAGACTGCCATCGTCGATGCCGCCAATTGAACTGTCTGTCGCCACCATGGATCCGACCCCTGCGAGCTGATATCAAGGCGCCGAGCAGTCGTCGGTCTAGTTCCAGCACGCTACGGTGAAGGGGACGCCTGAGGAGCCGCGCTGCCGCGGCGGCACGTATTCTTTTTGTTTACGGGAATGCCGTCCGAACAGGATGGCGCGGCGGGGGGCGAGCTCCCACAGCGGGCGGCGGACGAGGATGGGGTGGCGGAGGAGGTGGTGGACAAGATAGACGCGACCGGGAATGGGGTTATATGGTGAGCGCGGCCCCGCAGCCGAGCCACGCACGAGTGTCCGTCGAAAGGGAACAACCTCAGCATGGACTGCCGCGCATCCCTCCTCCCTCCCCCGCCCCTTCCGCGACTCGCGAACCTCCCTTCTCGCTCTCACACTTGGCCTCGCTCTCTCTTTTATTTCCTGGCGACGATATGCAGGTACCCTTCTGGAAACATCGCCGTGAACGTCTCCATAGGCGACGTCGCCTCCGGCGGGCTACCCACAAGGCAGGCGATCTTCATGTCGGACAAGCGAAAGCCTGTGGTGCGCACATACAGCCACCCTCCTTCCCTCCACCCCTCCGCCCCTCCCTCTCAGTCTGACTTTCTGTCCGTAGCGAGCCACCACAACCGTCTGTGTATCTACCCCCCTCTCCTATTTATTCCGTAGTTACAATTCCACGACCATTTACCTTTTTATCGCTTCATTTCCCTCCTAAACTGTTTCCCGTATTGATACTCCTGGCTTGCCTCCGCAGGTGCTTGCCTCCTTCGACCACAACGGAGAGGGCTTCGTCAATTATGCGAATGGGAAACCTTGGTCCATACCTCCCCCCCCTCCCACCCCAAAAATAGATAAAAAATCTACACGTCGTTGAATCCTACAAGAGTACTCGACCCTGCCCTGCCCTCATAATACGCCATCCAGTTCATGACGCGGCATGAAGTGGCGCTACTGAGGGGTGAGCACGCTGCGCGATGGACGGCAGGCTGTTGGTAAACCGACTCAAGGGGTATTCTGTGTCCGATGAGAACGGGAGCGTCGTAGAGAAGGGCAAATGGCCTCGCGGAGACGCCACCCCAGTAATGTCAGTACCCCTCCTTTTCCTTCACCCTCATTCCCCTCCTCGCACACTTGCGCTCGGGCTGTTGCTGCGTGTGGGCCTGACCTCACCCACTCCCTGGCTTGCGCCTGTTCCGCGCAGGTGCCGTGTCACAGAGGCCATAACAGTCGAGTTCGTTGACCGCCAACGTATCACCGTGACCTTCAGCTTACTCAACGTCACTCGCACCCTTGAGGTCTATCTGCCCTCACTCACCCCTGTCCTGATCTATCCTGGCCCTGCCTATCCTGAGCTGACCTGACCTGACCTGACCCGACCTCTCCTCACCTGACCTGGCTTGCCCTGAGTACTCCTAACTGGACCTAACGTGACCTACGCTTGCGGTGGCTCACTTTGCCCCTTGATGCCCAACCTCAGTTGGGTGAGAACCTGAAGCGAACGGACACGTATCTCGACAAGAGCGTCGGCACCTCGACCGTCTTTGGGCTGCGAGGGAAGCACGACCTCGATGTGGGCGAGATCAGGTGCGTCACGCGCGCGCAGGGGGCGGTGGCTTATAATGTTCGCGTGGCCTGGGTGGGGCTTATTGTGTTTGGGGTTCTAAATCAATTGCACTTTCACGCCCCAACTGCACCCCCCCACCCCCTTACCATCGTATTCCTTTCGTTGACAGAAGGACCTTGGCGGAGACGGGGAGCCTGTACCATCGACCAGGCCCGCATGCGACGACCACAAAGCACAGCGGCGTGGGAATGCTGCGGACGTTGACAAAGGTGCGCTGAGGGGGGCTCTCCTCCCCCACGCAGAGTCTTCTTTCGTCACTCCCTAACTTAACTTCAGCTGTATGGCCAATTCGACGGGGCTGCTGATGGCTGACATGAGCTTCCGCCGGAGTCGGAGGCGATGGAAATGATAAACGGGATGGAGGATGCGATGCAGCGCATGAAAAAGGTGCCCCTGACCCTCCTCATCTCTCTTCCCACAAGGGTTCAGAATCAGGTTGATAATATGACCGTACGGATATGAGTGCTGGGGAACAGTTGAAGAGGAACTTGGTGATGGCGGACGTTAAGCATCGCACCATATCACAATTCATTAAATGACAGGTGGGGTCAGTAAACACTCACAAGGACCTCGCGTTATGTGAGTCGCAGCTGCGATATTCCACACGGGGACACATTTGTTGGCATTACCTGATCACTTCATAGGTAATGTGAGGGCGATAATAATTTCAGTCGAAAAACAGATAATCTACTGAAGTCCGGTGAAGAATGCAAGCTTCCCAGCATAAGTTGTATTTTTTGGTAGTGAAAGGGGGAAGGGTGGGGGCGTAGGGTAGGGTGGTAGGGCGAAGGTCGCTCAGTTGCTGCGATCTGCCCCTCTGCGTGTGACCTCTGCATGACTCTCTTCCTTTCCATCTCATGGCGCTCTTTCCCTCATTGCCCGGGCAGGTGAGCCTCATAAAGGGGCATCACGCCCCGGCTGGAGGAGTCGAGCCATTTGAGGTACCTCGCCCCCCCCCAAAACATTCATCTCATTCACACGTGTATTCACACACACACACGCGTACGCACACACACGCACACACACGCACACACACAATGCAATCGAACACACCCGCAGAAATCCACACACACACACACACACACACACACACACACACACACACACACACACACACACACAAATATACGCACATGCGCAGAAAATTACACACATAAGCACAACAAGGCACACACACTCGCACAGGCATACACACAATGACATACACAAAAACGCAAGCACGCACGCACATACACACACACACACGCACACACACACACAAACAAATAAACATACATACGCACACGCACACACATACACAT
>JAPMLY010001506.1:62500-97935 GCA_026401115.1 Tetraselmis chui | reverse complement strand
CTGTGGGTGTGTCTGATTGCGCGCGTGCGTAAGAGTGTGCATATGTACATGCGTGTGAGTGCATGTGAGTATTTGAGCATGTGCGTGTGTGTGTGTGTGCGTTTGAGTGTTTGAGAGAGAGAGAGAGAGAGAGAGAGAGAGAGAGAGAGACAGAGAGAGAGAGAGAGAGAGAGAGAGAGAGAGAGAGAGAGAGAGAGAGAGAGAGAGAGAGAGAGTGTGTGTGTTGTGTTTTTATGCGGTGGGTGGAGGTATGCGCGCGCGCGTAGGGGCGGTGGGGGGGCACCTGATAATGATGTGTCAATTTATTGTACAGCTCGTTATCGCCCACGACCAGCACCACGTCCACCCGAAATACGCTAATGGAGTGCAACAGCAGCTTGTACCCGAGGCCGGTGACCCACCCCATGGTGTTGATAACCAACCCCGCCGCGTCCTCCGCCTGCTTCAAAATATAAACATGCAGTGTGAGCCGCGCCGCATCGCGCCACTTGATCAGCCCACCAAGCCCACACCCCAGAAACCAGTAGTAGCCAGCCTCACCTCCCCCTTCGCCCACACCCTCAACGCGTCCGCTACCCGCCTGACTAGAAATCTGTAGTGCTTCGGACTGTGAGTCGGCGAGATATGGCCGAAGAAGTACATCAGCGCCGCCTGCGATGGGAGATTCACAAGACACGCGAATTCAGAATGCGACATAATCGAAACTGTTACCAAGGGCGGAAATAAGCGACCGCTAGTGCCACTGATATGAACAGAGTGCTTAAAAGCGATGACTTAATTTAGGATTGGCTCGTGATTAAGGTGAGACAGCAGAAAATGTTCAGAGGTACAGTCAGAATAGGGGGGGAGGGTAAGGGGGGCGCAGAGAGGATGACAAAAATTGGCAAAGTTTGAGGTGGCGAGTGGTGACGAAGGGACGGGAACCGCATGAGAGCAAGGCTTAAGCAGAATCAGGGGTTTCAGGGTGATCCAAGAAAAGACAGTGAAGTAGGGAGAGGTATAACCGTCAGTGTCTCTGACAGGGGGAGGAGGGAGTATGGGCCTACAAGAGAAATGCTGAGAGGCTGCGCACCGGCGCGCTGAAAAAAATAGGGAAGGTGGATGCAGAGGAGGTTGGAAGGTGGAGATGGGAGAGGGGTATGGAAAACCTGGCCACCTCCCCGGCGCTGCCCTCCGGCGGGAAGTCCTGCCCTAGTCGCCCCTATCACCCCCGGCGGCACGATCTCGCCCTGCCCGATGTCCAGGTCCACCTGCATCGGCCGCCAGCCCGACCGCAGCGCGTAATTGACCAGCATCCGCACCAGCGCGCTCTTCCCCGCGTCTTTTGGTCCCACCACCATGACGTGCGGCCCCCGGGTGGAGGCGCGCCCTGCCTCCTCCCGCCGATCGTTTAAATGACTATGGGCCTCAAGGTACGCGTCCATCTGCGCCTCCGCTGACTCGCTGCAGCTGTAGACAGTCAGGCATGCCACGGGGAGGATGACTCACGTCCTAAATCACTTTAACCCATAAGATATGTGTGTGTGTGTGTGTGTGCGTGTGTGTGGGTGCGTGTGTGTGTGAGTGAGTGTGTCTGTCTGTGCATGGGTGTGTAAGCGTGGGTGCGTGTGTGTGTTTGTGTTTGTGTGTGTGAGTGTCACAGAGATGGAGAGAGAGAGAGAGAGAGAGAGAGAGAGAGAGAGAGAGAGAGAGAGAGAGAGAGAGAGAGAGAGAGAGAGAGAGAGAGAGAACAATTATGGGTGTGCTTTCGCACGTGCCTATGAATGTCGGGGGGTGGGGCGCACTTGTGTGTGTGTGTGTGTGTGTGTGTGTGTGTGTGTGTGTGTGTGTGTGTGTGTGCGTTTGAGTGTTTGAGAGAGAGAGAGAGAGAGAGAGAGAGAGAGAGAGAGAGAGAGAGAGAGAGAGAGAGAGAGAGAGAGAGAGAGAGAGAGAGAGAGAGAGAGAGAGAGAGAGAGCGTGTGTGTGTGTGTGTGTGTGTGTGTAGGTGTAAGGGCTACTCAGCCCCCTTTCTTCAAGTTGGGAACGTCATGTGAGTGGTGGTGGCGGGAATGCGTGCGGACGGTCCTCACCCGCCATCACATAGCTGGCACAGTATAAAAGGATTGGAATGGATGATAGTGGGTAGGATGTGGGAGCGTGAGTGAAGACATAGGGACGAGGCGAGAGACAGCCCACAGAAATAACCCAGTCAGAGATAGATGGGCGCTTACGTGCACTGTGCCTCCCCTGTGATGTGTATGCGGCACCCTGTCCGCGTGAAAACCTGTGAGCAGCAGAGTAGAGCAATAGGCGTTACGATGAGACCTCCATACAGTGTTACAGGTCAGGGTGGATGTGTGTTGGGCTGGGAAGCATGCTGGCTGGCTGAATGCAGCTGGGCTACGATGATGGTGATGGCAGGCACCAGGGGAAGGGGAGTGGGGTGGGGATGGAGAAGGGTCAGGTTCAAATGTCTCAGGATTGGCGAGGTGGGCCACTCGCCAACGCACCGAAAGCCTCGGCTCGCTGATGCTGACCGACTGTTCCGCGAACAGCTCCGCTCCGTGCATCTCCGCGCTGCCGTCCAGCAACTACACCCATCACCGCCACAACGTGACACAAGCATCGCAGACAGATGCGTGAGTGAGGGGAAGATAGAGAAGAGAAAAGGCAGTGGAATCGTGGCAGCTGCCCTTTGCTTGTTGCCAGTCATATGACTTACCCGAATGGATGCATCCGTGTCTGAGTCCGCCTCAATGAGGAGCTGTTGGCCCTGTCACAGAAATGCCAGTGTCAGCAGAGGACTGACGTATTCCCTACCTTGAAGCCCCTCTTGATGGTCTGCAGGAGAGGAAGGAAGAGGGTAAGGGGGAGAAAGAGGGTGAGGGGGAGCACACCCTTCGCAGCTCGTACTCTCTCCACGTCGCGGTGCGGTCCGGGCAGCGGCGCAATTGGTGTGGTCGACGGCAGGGGTTCACGGCAGCACGACGGTGGCGCAGTTGCCATGAGCTCGGCAGCGGAGGCGCAGCCGCGATGCAGCTACCACTACCTTTAGGCATAGCCTCGCCACGCCTCACCACGCCAAAAACCCACGCCTCACCTCGCCTTTCGGGTCACAGTCTCGACACGCACTGACCACGACTGACGACTTCCACGAGCGCCGTCTTCCTTTGCCGAAAACGTAGTGGCCCTGGGACTCAAGCTTGAATATCCCCACGTAGATTTAGGAGCCTGTATTCTGGTGCGTGTGACGATGATGTAGCGAAGGTTGCAGGGCGGGATGGTCCTGCTCCGCCACGGTCGGTTGATTAGTGCCTTCTCGCCGCTCCGATAAGCAGCGCCCTCGCCGGAGACCGTGTATGTGTGTTGGGGGGGGGGGGGGGGGGGTGAGGGGGGGGCAATTATAATGGGGTTTCCCTTGGCGATAGACGCCACGCTGCCACCGGGCTGAAAGCGGCTGCCGGCCCACCTTCGCGCCGCTCGTTTCACTAAGTTGCGCCTGCGATTTATTGTCGATATTCAATGTTTAAGTCGCTGCAATGGCGGCGCGGCCGCACTGGTACCGCGCGAAGTAAAACGACGGAGGGACAGCAAAGGAGCGGCTAATGCAGCTTATGCGCAGCGTGGCCGCTCTAACGGCAGGTTCTCAACCACTTGTGTCTACTTGACGGCGCTACCTCCAGCGTTCCAACCACATCGCGCGGGCGTCATCGACTCTGGCGGTGCTACTATCGGTGCTACTATCGCCAAGCGCAACACTACGCACCCGATGTATTCTGCGATAGTACCTCGGTACCGGTTGTCCTCTTCAATTACTTACATACACTCCTCCACAAACGTCTGGACATACATTATTATGTTAAGCATAAGCTAGTCAAGAACACGCTCCCCTCTCACCACGTCAAGCACGACGATACCCGAGTACCACCCAATTGTAGGAGAGCCGAGAAGCAAGCAGTAAGCCGCCATCCGGGGTGGTTAGGCCTCAGCTTAAAGCGGGTGTTGTCGGTGGAGTTTGTTGAATTAAGCCCATAAATTCCCGGGAAATTGTGTGAACTACACACGTCATTCTTAGCGCCACGCTTGGGCATTGCTCAAGCGCTCATACCAAGCTGCATGTTACTCTGTGTTCCACATAGCCGTATTCTTGGGGGTTTTTGAGAGGGGGTTTGGAGGCGTGGGTGCCGTGTTCAATGCGCGAGGTTTGGTTTGCGGGTGTGTGAATAGAGCACGGAAGTTCACGCCGCTGGCACGGGTGATGTTTTTGGAAAGCAAGCGAGCAAAAACGCACATTACGCAGGTTTGGACAACCACTGCACGTTGTAAGCATACGAGGGCGATTGGCTTAGGGGAGGGGCTAGGTCCAACTTGGCCGTTAGGGACGCATCACGTTGACGATGGTGTTTGGAATGCTTGGGTATGTGCTTGTGCCAACCACACCCGCCCCACGCGTGGCACGCGTCGGGAATTAGGCTCGGAAGTCAATAGGAATGAAGAATTGGTAAACATATATCGACAAATCCCACACAAATCGCCTCATGAGGTGAGCCGAATTCGATGGGTGTTGCTTGGCAATGCGGCTCAGCTTTGCCGGAATGAATCGTAAATTAAAGTAATTCATAACAAATCGATTTGTGAGTTTTTGAGCTCTAGAGTAAGTGCGTTCGACGCGCATTGAAAAGACGCGGCCAACGGTACCTGTTATAAAACGCTTTGATTATTCATGTGTAAGTTATGACCGCTTGAACATTGTGGCCAAAAGCGGCTTGCCCTTGGATTGTGCGCATATCGGCGATAAGTCTACTACATACGCGATTTCGTGCGTTTCCCCCACAACAGCATGCCCAACACCTCCTCCCTCCGTCGCCTATGCATTATATTTGCGCGACCGTCGCATCAGCATTCATATTGCGGCGTTGTGCGCCCGTTACTCTTTTCGTCTAACCAGCACGGCGACGGTTTTAAAGTACACAAGCCCGGCTGTGCTCGAACTCGCCCCTCGCCCCTCGCATTCCATTTTGCGCGCAAAAGCATATTGCCTAGGATTTCAGGATATTTGTCAATAAAATCGACGCATGGTTACATTTTCTACTTGCGAAGGTGCGAAATCTTGTCCGGAATTTTGTGGAGGAGCGTTTGTCGGATATGATAGCACGATTATATATTCAAAAAATCAAAACATAGCCGCAAACCCTAAAGCCGCGATTATAGATTCCATCCGTTTATTTGATTGGTCGATCCATGATTGCTATTCCTTCGCCATGGAGGATGGGGGGCGGTTGGCGCCGATGGCGACTAAGTTGGTTGATGGCTTGGCTATATTTTGGTGGCTGTTCGTCGCTTCCCTGTCATGGGTGCTCCAAACTACTTTTGTACCTTTTCGGCGGTTTTGGGGGGATGTGAGACGTGAATTCATGCAACGTCTTTTTGTTCCTCTTCATGGCACTCTGGGTTCCTATTTCCGCGACGCTTTTCAGGAGGGCAGTGCTGACGATGTGGCATGCCTTCCTGTTCCTCGGGCTTAGGTTCATCCCTCTTTTCTTCTTTTTGCTGGGTGGCCTTCACTGCGTTTTCTTGTAAGACCTTTTTTTAATTATTTGATTGGCGGTCGTTTCCACTGCTTTTCATTCTGCATTTTCTTTTAACTTTGCCACCATCCGCGGAAGATGAGATTTTCTCTTACTTCCATACTTTGAAAGTAAAAAATTACTTCCATACTTTGCATTTTCAGCGTGCATCGATGTACTAAAAATTGTACCAAGGTATCGGGCCCATAGTTATTGGATAGTTAGGGTCTAGGGTTTTACTCAATTGTACTTTACGGGTACGGGCACCTTGCAGCACAGCATGCGCTCCACCCTCGTCAGCAGGATATCAGGGACCAAACCAAGCCCATAGACCTCTCCGGAGAACGCCCATGAATCAAACGATGCCCTTGGATGGACTGCGAGACATTGCAGTTGAGTTCTTTTTTGTTTTTTTTTAATTGCGAGCTGTCAGTTGTGCGCTCGCTATCAGTGGTGCTAGCGATCTAGCTGCGCGAGCGACGGAGTAATCCTTTGTATTGTTATTCGGTACAACAGCTCACCGAAGTGCTTGGTGAATCTACGGCGACGAGTTGCTACCCGATATAGTGCAGTATTTTAAAACGGCAGCAGTTGCGAAGAAGATATATATTCTAGGTGCTGCTCGGCATACGCGCTGCGAGTAACAGCGTTAGCCATCAGGACGAGAATCCTCCGAACGGTCCGACGATACACCCTCGTACGACGTCCTCGTATCTCGGCAACCCTTGATTCCTGTTGGGAAAATGACGCACAAATCCGCAGTCTACAAGCGCAGCGCGCCCGAGGGTGTGGACATGGCGCATAAGGAACGACCCGTATCGCTGCGCCCCAACCAACTGCTTGCTCGCGTGGTTTGTGGTGAGTCCCCGTCTGCCGAAAATTTTTCATCCGCAGCACAACTAACCGGACGTCCCGAAAAGAACCCCTATGTAATGGCCCTACATACAGCTCAACTCAGCACACCAACCGGCGCGGCGCGGTGCCTTTATGAACTGTATCACTAACGCGAGCTGGTCTCGCCCCCCTTCTTCGTGAAGCGGGCGTTAACCCGGTGGATGCCAAGTTCGTAGTGTGCGACAAGCTGCCGGGCTGGATACAGCCGATCGCGCGCCGTTTCATTGAAGGCTACACGCCGGGCTTTGACTTCTCGGGCCGTGTGATCGAGGCGCCGAGCGGCAGCGGATTCAGCGCTGGCGATGCGGTGATGGGCACGGCGCCGCCCTTTGTGGGCAGTCTGCAGGAGGTGGTGGCGGTGCCGCTCGACCAGGTGGCGGCCAAGCCGAAGAGTCTCAGCTTCCAAGAGGCAGCCAGCTTGCCACTCGTGGGCCTCACGGCCATGCAAGGTGACGAGCCCCAAATTGCTTAGGCCTCAATTCGTAATTACCATTCTTAGATTTGCGTCTTATGTTTTCTAAATAGCGACAATGAAAGCATCTACTGCGACGGAAATTGATTTGATGTTATTTTACAGTACATTTAGAGATTTGCAAATTAATTTGTCTTGCTCGACACGAAGGAAGCTCTCGTTTTTTGTGCCCACACCAGCACAACAACAGTTGCATGCCATTTTGCACCTACAGGTAACTTCTTCGCGAGAATGGTAACCGTCATTCTCACCTCACCAACTTCAATAAAAATTCCGGTAGTCATTGTCACATCAAGTAATACGTGTCCGATGAAACTGTCTTCTGACATTGATTCCATTATCAAGCGATTCGACTGACTTGAGCGCATACACACACACACACACACACGGACACCTTTTTCCAATCGATTCTGTCCTCCTTCCAATCGATTACTGGCGATTTTTACTTATATTCTTATATTACTGGCTCCCCATCGTACCTATATTCCGCTTAAAACAATGCGACCATCGCAACATAATGCAACCCTCTTGTCACCCAACGCAGCCGCCCAACAAACTGAACTGTCAGTCTTCCATTCGTGTTAGCATCACGCACAAACGCCCGATAGCCTGGCGAGAATGACTGCTACCATACATCAGCAGACAGATGAATAGAGATTATGATGAGAATCTTTTTGCGACATGCGAAATAACAAGCCCTTTGTTGGTATGATTGTCGTTTTCCATCATCGACATTTCACAGTAAACGGAATGACAGAATGCACTCCCCCTCCTTGTGCCGCCAGCCCTACGCGAGCAAAATGGGCTGAAGGCCGGTCAGCGGCTGGTGGTGGTGGGCGCCAGCGGCGGCGTGGGTCACGTGGCAGTTCAGGTGGGGAAGGCGCTGGGGGCGCACGTGACCGCCATCTGCAGCTCAGCCAACGCCGAGTTTGTGGCCTCGCGCTGCGGCGCGGACGCGGTGGTGGACTACAAGAGCGATGTGCCGGTGGAGGAGGCGCTGCGGAGCCTGGCCTCCACCGCCCGCGCCCCCTTCGACCTCCTCCTCGACTGCGTCTCCAGCCACGACCCCCGCGACGCAGCCGCGGCCTACGAAACCACCATCCGCAGCGCCACCTTTGACGCCGGCGACGGCGCAGCGGTTCCTCTCTTGGCGGGGAAATACATTTGCATAGGCGGCGTCACCTCTGATTGGCTGGCCGCGGGGCTCAAGCGGAAGACGGGAGTAGACCTGTTCTCGCGCGGGCGAGAGTTGTTCTGGATCCGGTTCCCGTGTAGCGCGGGGGCGTTGGGTGAGCTGGCGGAGTTGGCTGATGCGGGGAAGCTGCGACCTTCTGTTGCGGAGGTGCTGCCGTTCAGCTCGGAGGGGGTGCAGAGCGCGTTTGCGAAGCTCAACGGCCGCAGGACAGCCGGAAAGATTGTCATTCAGGTGAGCAGTGACAAAGAGGCAGGGGAGGAATAGAGCGAAAGGGGGGAGGTAGATGAGAGCGAGCGAATGTTTGTAAAAACAATTTGTTACCACAATCGCAATCGCGTGTGTGTGTGTGTGTGTGTGAGTGCGCGCGCGTGCTCGAGCGTGTCCAGGTATGCGTATGTGTATGCGCACGCGCGTGTGTGCACATCTCTGCGTGTGTGTCCGTCCGTGTGTATGTGTCCCTGTGCGTGAGAGAGTGTGTGTGGGTGCCTGTGTGTGTGCGCGCCCCTGTGCGTGTGCATTCCTGTATGTATGTGTATGCGCGCGCGCGTGTATGTGTTTGCGTCCGTCCTTCCGTCTATACTAACTTGTGCGTCCATGTGCGTGTGTGTATCTAGGTGTATCTGTGTGTGTGTGTGTGTGTGTGTGTGTGTGTGTGTGTGTGCATCCGGGCGTATGACTGTGTGCGAGTGTATGTATGTGTATGCGCGCACGTGTGCGTGTTTGTGTAAGCGACTGCGTTCGTCCGTACTTGCTTGTGTGTCTGTGTGGGTGTCAGCGTGTGAGTGCGGTGTGTGTGTGTGTGTGTGTAGGTGTGCGGGGAGGGGGGGGGGGGGGGGGGGGGGGGGGTGTCTGTGTGTGAGTTCGTGTCCGTGCAAGTGTTTGTGGGTGTCTGTTTGTGAGTGAATGTTTGTGGGTGTCTATGTATGAGTGAGAGAGTGTGAGTTTCCCGGTGTGTGAGTGTGTTTGTGGGTGTCCCTTTCTCAGTGTGTGTGTGTGTGTGTGTCCGTGCGTGCGCGCGAGTGTGTGTGTGTGTGTGCCTCCGTCCGTCCATTCGTGCGTGCTTGTTGGCGTGTGCGTCCATGTATGTGGGTGTCTGTGTGCGAGTGTGTGTGTGTGTGTGTGCGTCCGTTCGTGTGTATATATGGGTGCGTGTCCGTGCAAGTGTTTGTGGGTTTCTGTTTGTGAGTGAATGTGTGTGTGTGTGTCTATGTATGAGTGAGCGAGTGTGAGTTTCCCTGTGTGTGAATGTGTCTGTGGGTGTCCCTTTCTCAGTGTGTGTGTGTGTGTGTGTGTGTGCCTCCGTCCATTCGTGCGTGCTTGTGGGCGTGTGCGTCCGTGCGTATGTGTGTGTGTGTGTGTGCGTCCGTGCGTGTGTATATATGCGTGCGTTTGTGAGCGAGTGTCTTTGTGTATGTGTGGTTTTGCGTTGTTTGAAGGGGGACATGTGGGGGTGATAGGTACACAGGGCATGGAAAGGGGAAAGACAGGTGCGGAGGGGCCGCCGTGAATAGTTACACTCCAACTTAATCGTTTCAACTAGAATGAATAGATGCTCAGCTTCGTCGCCACAGCTGCGCGAGTCCCAGCCCAGTCTGTTCGTATTCCGGGGTAATGAAAGTGTGTGTGTGTGTGTGTGTGTGTGTGTTGGGGGTGGGGGGGGGGGGGGAGGGAGGGGGGAGGGGGGGGTTAGAAAATACAGAATGGTTGGGTGATAAGGGTAAGGTAAGGGTGGGATTGGGAGAGTGTGTTCAGCGGAAAGCAAAACACTGCCGTGGGGAGTATAGATCACAGTGTAATTGGGTGAGAGGGAAGAGGCACCGACCAGCAGCATGACAGTGACGGAGAGGCTGCAGGGGAGGGTTACCGCCTGGCCCGAGAAGAATTTGTTGGACAAAAAGCACGCGAGCAGGGCGGACTGGTGACAGGAGAGAGAAGGGGCACGGCTCAGTCTCGCTGAAACACAGGCATGGCTTCATATGTATGTACCAAGGTTTCATTTGTATGGTGTTGCATGTTTCTGATCAGAGAAGAGGGCGAAAGGAAGTGAGAATGTTTGAACCTGCATGCCGGTTCCGATGGAGATGCATTTAGCACGGGCGGGCGAGTGCAGCAGGCGGCGCGCAATAAAGTAGCTCACAAAGAACCCGACGCCGTGTAGGGTCAGCACCTGTGTACATGTAGGTGTTCGGGAGGGGTGTTTAGGAGCTTGAATGGTATGGGGCAGAGTAGAGTCCCTCATACACGCGAGGAAGTGCGAGAAGAGGGGATGGGTGGTCTTAATGTGAAGCTGCAAGCATCCTTCCAAAAGAGATATTAGACCTTCCAGTCCAATGTCGAAAACAGTGATGCGAAATTATCAAGGGTTTGTATAATGATGTGCGAGTTTTCACTTCTGACGTGAAGGCCTTGTCAGCCTTTATAATTATAAAGTCGCATCATCTCTTGCTTGGAAAGTGGCTATGTTTGAGGTAGATTATGGCTGCAGGGTGAAGCGGTAGTGGGATAAAATGAGGTTTGGGATGGGGGGATTACCAGGAGAGCCGAGAGCATGCCCCATTGGGATGACAACAGACCCGAGTTAACACCGGAAGACACTCCCACGCAGAAGCAGACGTCCACCTATTCAGAGACACGGGAGAGAGGGAAGCTGAGTAATTGTAGCTGAAGGACTGCGTCTTTTGTGTGCCTTTAACAAAGTGAGTCTTCCACAAACAATCGCACTCATAAATGAACTACACACTCCTGCAAAATTGGGGATCGCTCATTCCCACATTTATCAAATCGGGGCGAATTGTTCATCAACCGTTATGAGCAAACCTTCCCTTCCTTTAAAATGTAAATTGGCTAC
Source organism: Tetraselmis chui (assembly GCA_026401115.1). NCBI lineage: Eukaryota > Viridiplantae > Chlorophyta > Chlorodendrophyceae > Chlorodendrales > Chlorodendraceae > Tetraselmis > Tetraselmis chui. Next base: position 86,980 of record JAPMLY010001506.1, on the reverse strand, counting down.
TGGAGGACTTGATTGTTGTCTGTTCATGTGTGCGTGCGTGCGGTCGTGTGTATGAGTGTGTGTGTTGGGGGGAGTATACCAGCGCCAGTAGAGAGAACGCCGGCTTGAGCTTTTGCACGAGGCGCGGTAGCATCGCGTTGAGCGCCATGCCAGCGACGACAGGTCCTATAATCAGCTGCGATGATGTGACAGAGTGCAACAGGCGTGTTCAGGTATGTGAAGGGGTGCGCAATCAGGAACGCAATGTTTATTACTTTCATTTTAGGATGGATGTGTTTTGATGAAGGCAACACAACCGTGACTCCATTTGTGATTGGGATAATTTCGAGCTAATTTTGCTACTTCCAATCACGTATGATTTCTGATGAAGTTTCTCTTTAAATCACTCATATCATATCACACTAACTCTTTGGCGTTTCACCATTAACACTCAAACTTTCAAATGACATGTCACACTGGTATTTTCGTCTCGAGAGGAGGTCAAGGGCAGCCTGCCCCACCTGCCCAGTAGCCACCAGCATGCCAGTCTGGTCAACCACGATGGCTTCACCCAGCAACACCCGAACCAGCTCCGGAGTGAGCAGGATGCCCGTCAACATGGACAGCGTGCTCAGCACAATGGCGAGCCCCGTCATCTGCGGCTGCGCCACCCAGACTGCGTAATTGGACAGAATGGCGCCGGGGACACAGGCAGCCTGCGTGACGACAGCGCCAAAACGTCACATTTCCCCTCAATCAGCAAAACTCGATGCTTTGAGTCACAGAAAGGGATAGAATGAAGCAAGGAGGCACATGTTCCTTTCACCAGATGAGCCGGTGCGTAGAATCAAGTACAAAAACAGTGCTCGGCACCTTTTGCGCAGGTGTGCGTGTGAATTTGAGAGAGAGAGAGAGAGAGAGAGAGAGAGAGAGAGAGAGAGAGAGAGAGAGAGAGAGAGAGAGAGAGAGAGAGAGAGAGAGAGAGAGAGAGAGAGAGAGAGAGAGAGAGAGAGAGAGAGAGAGAGAGAGAATATGCTAAAACTGCATGTAAATGAAATTGTCAGACTTTGTGAATGCATATGTAGGTGGTGTGTGATAATATGCGCGTAGCAGCATGCACATGCTAATACGCACGGAAATACACGCATCATTACGTGTGTGTGTGTGTCGGAGGTGGGGGGGGGGGGGGGGGGGGGTGGGGGGGGATATGTGTGTGCGCACGCGCTAGTGAATATATGCTTGTGGCGGTGTGTGTAAGTGTGTGCTTTTTGTGTTAATGGGTACGTCTACACGCGCGCGCGTGTGTGTCTGTGGGTGCGCCTGTACGTTTTAAGATAGGCTTCGATGGCATTGCATATTTCCGATCGAGTGTATAACTAATTGGAATGAAGACTTATGTTATGTTGTGTTTGCGTGTGTAGCTCCATATGCTGATGTCTGCGTGTTGGTATGCGTGGGAGTGTTTCCGTCTCTGTGTGATTCTCCACACGCATCAATGTGTGCGCGTATGTATGCACGCGCTCGCCTGTATCAATTGTCATGACAATGTGTGCGCGTGGGTGTGCGTGGGTGTGTGTGGAGGATGTGGGGGGGGAGAGGGGGGGGGGGGGGGGGGGGGTATGATGCGCGCAAAGCACGCACCAACTGTAGCCCCTGTCCCAATCTCCACGGGCATTCCCAGTGCAGGCGCCACGAACTTAGCCAGAAGCACGGGCTGTTGCGGGAATGCACCGTCCACTGCAGCAGCACGCCCAGCAAACACGTCCTGCATATACCCCCACCGCGGCGCAGTCTCCTCAGCACAAAACGCATACAGACCGAACATTACATGAGACGACGTAGCACATGTGGGCCATGATTTTCCGACCTGCATGCGGCTGAACACTCTCGTGATACTGCGTAGATTGATGTCAAGGCCCCACCACGAAGCCCAGGAAAGCCATGGCGGGCACAAATCCTTTGACAGGAAACTCTTGAAACGTCTGTGGCAATAGACTGTGTCGAGACAAGTCACGGGCGCAGAGTCAGAACTTCAGGTATCCTTGGATTCAGTGGGACAACTGCATGTGGAGCGGGCACTTACAGTCCGGTCACTGTTGCCAGGATGACTCCCGCGGGCAGGAGATTGCGTGGGGTAAGGAACTGGGAGAGTGGGCTCGGAGGCTGTCGGTTGACGGAACAAAAGGGTATATTAGGGTTTCGGGAAAGAAAGGTCAGCCATTTATGTAGACAAAACCGCGGAGCACTCAAACTCTGAAGAGGACAATGAGCACAGGGGCTACATCGAGTGCTGATGTGCGTGAAGTTGGTTAGCGGGAGGATATTGAATGAGTGGTAGAGGGACGCGAAGTGTCACCTTCCAGCTCTCGCCGCGTAGCTCGGCCTCGGAGTAATAGCGCTCGCGGGGGTCGAAGGGCTCCGCCGCGCCATCGTGCGTACCGCAGGTGTGGCTCCCCCGTTGCCGTACTTCCACTGGACGTGGAGGTGAAGCACCCGTGTGCAGGACCGAGAGTATGTATCGGCACGGCGGGGTCCATTGTAGCACGCGGCGCTGCAAATAGAACTGTGTGGTTAGATACTGGCGGGCACTCTCTGGGAAGAGCCGATTGTTAACTGTCATCTGAAGCGGCGGGTGACGCGCCGGTTGGCCGGAGGAGCAGTCGTGAAGTACCTGACACTGACAGCAGTAGGACGGTACCTAGCTACAGCAGCAAAAGGCCCCGTTTGCGCGATGCGTTTTCTGGCCCCGGCCCTGACGCCGAACCCGCTGCGCTCCATAGTTAGGGCTCCGCACGTTTGCCTCATCCTTGTCACTGTCGTCGCCCGGAGCGTAAAAATAAATTGAAATATATGAATAACAAAAAATCGACAGTACAACAAGCGCGACCCAATGGGCGCCTGCTTAGTTTCAACCACCGGTCTCCGGCGCGGTTGAATGAGCGCAATAGAAATGCTTTATGGGAGGGGGAGGGGGGGAGGGGGGTAGTCCAAGGCGATGAAGGGCGGTGACGGTGCTGTGGCGCTTTCGGGCACTGGTAGTGCCCCCGATGCAGGTCGCTGTTTGCTGGCCGGCCACTCATCTGTCGAGAACGCGACATGCAAGCTGGCAGGCAGCAGATTCTGATTCAGATATCGGCAACGACGGCAGCTATCGCTAATTTGCTGATTTTCATCTGATATGGAAAAGATGTAATAACAAAAAAATTCTTACAAGAAAAAGCAGTGGAGGCCACCAAGCAAGAAAAGAAAGGAGGAAAAAAACCTAAGCCCGAGGAACAGGAAGGCATGCCACAGCACCAGCGCTGCCCTCCTGAAAAGCGTCGCGGAGATAAGAACCCAGAGTGCCATGAAGAGCAGCAGAAAGACGTTGCATGAATTCACGTCGCACATCCCACAAAAAACGCCGAAACGGAACATAAGTAGATCGACGAACAAAATGTTGCATACGGACATAGCTGTCAGAGCGCAAGGAACGAGAGTCAGCGGCCCCCATGCCATGGGAAGCGACAAACAGCCACCAAAATCGACCAAGCGATCGACCAACTCAGCCGCCATCGGCGCCAACCGGCCCCCATCCTCCATGGCGAAGGGATAATAGTCATGGACCCGACTGAACCGAAGGCGTGCCAAGCAAGGTGGAAGTGCGGAGAGTTCCGCATCAAGTTTGCCTTGCTGAGCTCCCAATGCAAGGCTGCCACGGAGTGGAAGGCGAGCACCTATACGAGGAACGTTGGTGTTCGTGCGAGCACTTGTAACCGTCACATCAACAACAAGGTGACGGTGCGGAGCCATGAAGTCTAACCAAACCACATCCCCGGGACGATCACGTGAAGCCCCCGACCGAATACGGCGGACCATCCAACCGCAAATCCCGCCCCTTAGTAGCCTCCCGCGTTCAAGCATGAACTCTTCAAGCACGTGGACAATACGGTCGTGGAGTTGAATGAATATACCAGGAGCACGGGCACCGAGGGATATGGCCCGATGAGCATAGCGGCTGTTGAGCGCTCACCCGACATAAAGATGCTCGAAGCCGTCGACGAAGATCCATACCCGCGTTAGTTTGAAGGGGGCCTCATTGCACCGAGGGCACTTTCGAACATGAGAGGCGCGCTCAGCAGTCAAGCCAAGCACCCGGTGGGCTGCCATCGTATAACAATCGGATGGCACCTTGAGATTGGACTCATGTGAGGCGAAAAAGAGAGCCAAAGCCCCCGCGACCCGTACCCGAAATCACCTTCATACTAGTCCGGTGGGGAAGGTCCGCAAAACGCCAAGAGGTCAAGGTAGGCCCGGGGCCCGAAGAATGCGCGAAATGCCCCGTTGAATGTGGCCCCCGGAATCTCCCAAGCGAGTGAGAGGCATCGGGAGTCGGAAGTTGTAGGCTAGTCACTTGGGTAGCGGGTACCTCCGCATTGTTGACCGTAGTTACCACCAACTCGACATCGGGCATGGCGTAATCGGAAAGGTTTTGGTTGAGTGTGTTAGTCAACACCACAAGCTCCGATTCCGAAAAACCCGCTCATAGTGGAGATAGAGTCGTACGAATTGCGCAATTGGACCGCCCATGGTAAAGGTAGAAGTGGCAACATTCAGTAGTTCCTGTCGGATGAGACCGTACAAAAGGACCTAGCGACTCGGACTCGTGTAAATCAGTAATCAGGTTGGCGAGGGTCGCGGTGAATGAAGCATAGTGAGCAAGTTCGGCATTGAGCTCGAGGGACGGTACATTTAAGCCCCCCAAACTCCGCAAGGAGGGAGAGCTGTCGTTTAGCACAATTAAGTTGATCGAGTGTTTGTGCATCCAAAGAAATACCCAAGATTCGATAAACTGCTGCACGAACGGCCCTATTTGCAGTAGCAAGGTACGGTCGGCAGATATCTGGGGGGAGGGTGCGGAGCAAGAAACCATAGCGGCGCACCGCACACGTGATCATCAAGCGGAAAGCGGCGTGTGTCCCTCCGAAGTCCGACATAGCAAAGCATACGATCTTGTCCAAGAGGAGTTGATGAGCCTCAACGGTGTCTTGCAGCCAAGAGTGAACATAGTTCTCATTATGAGACGTTGGAGGGCCGTCTGCCATCGAGAAGTCCATCGCCAAAGGGGCTCCAAGGTTACTAGTACCCGTAACAACGGGGACCATCGCCCGTATCACCTCGACAAGTTCAAGGGTCGTATCCGGGGGTACCATGCACGAAGATTTGATTGGTTGAACATTCGAGCAGACTTTCCCCAGTTCCTCCGTAGCCACCGTAACCACAGTCGGGACGAAAGGCGTTTTGATCAAATACTTGCCATCATCAAAAAAGGCTTGGATCGCCGCTGAACCCTTGCACCGTTCTCCAATATTCCGGAGGGGGGTGCTTATCGCCAGGTTGAACAAAAGCGGGCCAAGAGGGTCTCCTTGTCGGACCCCCGTACGAGATTGAACCGTGCCGTGTAGGAGCGAAGCATCGTTGGGGTCGAAGTAATACACCTTGGAGTCCCTTGAATATATCATCTCAACCAACGGGATAATGGGATGCAAGTCAGGGTTCTTGTAAAGCTCCGCAAGGAAACTCCGGCGGGAAATGGTGTTGAAGGCGTTCTCCACGTCCAAGCTTAGAAGGCTGCAGTCAAGAATAGCTTGTAGGCCAATGCGAGTGGTATGAATGGCTCGCTCGATACCCGCTTTGGTGAAAACCGATCGTTGTGCATGGCCCAGGTGGTCGGCCGCGACAGTCGCTATGCGCGCTATGGCGTGACAATGAGCTAACCGCGACAAAACACTGCCAGCAGCAAGCGGCTGGACTTTAGGAGCCTCACCCCGAAGGCGAGTGGCGTCGCGGTCAACCCCGGTTTGCTTGTGAAGAACCCACCCGGTCGCACTCGCCAGAAAGTCCGCCGCAACCTCGGGAATGTTTCCCGCCGAGTGGCGGTTAACCCACTTACGCCATGCCGGAACATTCAAGTCACGGACATGTTCCCATCGCCAGCCATCAACTTGGGGGGCTGACAAGCGAGGTGCTTTTCTCAAGACAAGAAGCATAGACTCCTCCCATATTTTGAGGCTGTCAATGTCATCTAAGCACGTGAGGGGTGGGCGCGCCGGGGGGGGGGGGGGGGGGGGGGGGGGGGGGGGCAGAGGGTCGGGGAGATCACAGTCTGGATGGGGAGTACCGGGAGGAGGATGCAACCGCTGAAGAGCGGCCAAAGCCGCGTCCGCGTCCTCCACCATTCCGAAGTCGGCACCGTCTAGGGCCATTCGGGCCCGTCGCAACTGGCCAACTTCCACCAGCTCACGAGCCCGACGGAGGGCAACACGGCGTCGGAGGTCACCTTCAGAGAGGCGAGTCGGTGGGTGGTGTTGCTCCCGTTGAGTGTTATGGGCCCGGCGACGGCGAGAGCCCCCCCCCACCCCAATTATAATGAAAAGATATAATAAAGCGCCAATTATTTGCTGGATCGGATCGTAATGATACGGGTACACTTATACACTCCTACACAAATGTCATGACATGCATTATGTTAAGCATAAGCTAGGCAAGAACACGCTCCCCTCTCACCACGTCAAGCACGAAAATACCCGAGTACCACCCAATTGTAGAAGAGCCGAGAAGCAAGCAGTAAGCCGTCATCCGGGGTGGTTAGACCTCAGCTGAAAGCGGGTGTTGTTGTCGGTAGAGTTTGTAGATTTAAGCCCAAAAATTCCCAAGAAATTGTTTGAACTACACACGTCATTCTTAGCGCCACGCTTGGGCATTACTCAAGCGCTCATACCAAGCTGCAGATTACTCTGTGTTATTCCACATAACAGTATTTTTGGGGACTTTTTGGAGGGGGTTTGGAGGCGTGGGTGCCGTGTTCAATGCGCGAGGTTTGGTTTGCGGGTGTGTGAATGGAGCACGGAAGTTCACGCCGCTGGCAAGGTTCATGCTTTTGGAAAGCAAGCGAGCAAGAACGCACATGACGCAGGTTTGGATAACCACTGCACGCTGTAAGCATGCGAGGGCGATTGGCTTAGGGGAGGGGCGAGGTCCAACTTGGTCGTTAGGGACGCATCACGTTGACGGTGGTGTTTGGAATGCTTGGGTATGTGCGTGTGCCAACCACACCCGCCCAACGCGTGGCACGCGTCGGGAATTAGGCTCGAAATTTAATAGGAATGAAGAATTAGTAAACATATATCGACAAACCCCGCACAAATCGCCTCATGAGGTGAGCCGAATTCGATGGGTGTTGCTTGGCACTGCGGCTCAGCTTTGCCGGGATAATTCGTAAATTAAAATAATTCATCACAAATCGATTTGTGGGTGATTGAAATCCGGAGTGGTTGCGTTCGACGCGCATTGAAAAGACCCATCCAACGGCACCTTTTACAAAAGATTTAACCATACATAAATAGTTGTGATCGCTGGAACATTGTGGCCGAAAGCGGCTTGCCTTTGGTTTGTGCGCATATCAGCGGTAAGTCTACATACGCGATTTCGTGCGTTTCCCCCACAGCGGCTTACCCAACACCTCCTCCCTCCGTCACCTATGCATTATATTTGCTCGGCCGTCTCATCAGCATTCATATTGCAGCGTTGTGCGCCCGTTACTTTTTTCGTCTAACCAGCACGGCGACTATTTGAAAGAGCGTGCCGCACGGGTGCGGGCGCGATAACCCCAAATACACAAGTCCGGCAGTGCTCGAATTCTCCCCTCGTAGTTGTCGGCGCATTCCATTTTGCGCGCAAGAGCATTGACTAGGATTTCGGGAGATTTGTCAATAAAATCGACGCACAGTTACATTATCTAATTGCGAAGCTGCGAAATCTTGTCCGGACTTTTGTTGAGGAGTGTAAATTGATTTGCGAAAATTCAGTTGCGGAATGTCCATGGCCTTGCGGGGACACGTTTTTGCCTTAGATGGAGGTTTTTTTCTTTTTTTCCTGGACCCCCAAAGCGCAGGGAATCCATCACGAGCAAAGAAGGATAAAAAAGCAAATAAGCTTAAGCCCGCGGAGCACGGAAGCATGCAACATCAGTTGATGCACCACTCTCATGAAAATACGTTACGAATACATGAACCCCGCCTGCCATGACGAGGAACCCATCTGAAGACGATGCATAGACTCACGTCGCACGGCCCCAAGAAATCGACGGAACGAAATAAATGTGTACCGCCGAACAAATTCCTTGATGCGGCGGAGGGCATAATATAGGTTTTAGACCATAAGAGCGAGCATAGTCCACCGCACCCAAGCGTGGCGGGAAATAGCGTCAAACAACAACCAAGACAACCAATGACCGATAACCCAACTCAGCCACCATAAGAGCCAACCAATCCCCGTCCTCGAGGGCAACGGTTTAGTTATGCATGACAAGAACGATCATGGGAGTACGTTGACTTTGGTATTTCTTTGTGAGTGTACCTCATTTCTCTAAGTGTAATTGTCATAATACGGATTGATCGGAATAAATAATGGAGTCGTGTACATGCAGGTACGAGCCATTGCTAATAGCGTCCCGAGACACTCGACCGAGGTATGTTCAGATTCATAGGCTCCAGTTTGCCCACGACGAGTCGATTGGCCGTGGGACAGTCGAATCACCGACGAGCCTAGTGAAGGGATTTGCGCTAGCCGGGGCTGCATATGTGAGTGGCACAATGGTTAATGGAGACGAGATTGTAACCTCTCAACATTTTTTCCTTCAATCCCCGTAGCAACTTTTACATTGCAGTTTGATTATAGAACTACATCCACATTCACCGCTTGAACGTTTATATGAGGAACATCTAGCCGCCGGGAGGCTGGTTGCGACATAGTAGTCATAAACCAAACAAATATCGCGACATATTGTGACAGCCAAATACGGATTATCCATATTTGCCACTAAGTTTGTCGAGTAGTGGCGCACCATGTGCATATCAATAACGACTATTGCATCATTTTATCGACGACAGTATCTCATGAGCCGTTTCATACACGACACCGGCGTCTACTCGCGTAAATATAAACGCATTGACGAATGACGATTCGATTACATGATTACGCCACGTCATTCAGTGAATGGATCCAGTGAAGGCGGCCGTGCCTTTGTATCAAGCCAAAAAACTTGGGAGGCCCGGAATTCTTTAAAATGCGTGGCAGACCGGAAGACCGAAAGTGAGGCATTTCCCCGAATTCATGCATGTGTAATTTCTCAAACACGGGCTTGCCGGCGAAAGAGTATGACGGCATACTTTCGTAAGACAATGTCGCTGCACAAAGATAAACGGGTCACATTTTCATCAGGGGCGGCGCCCACGACGTGCGACTATATAATGATGCGAGCCGAGTGCGCCTATTTTGGGGTCGTGAAGTAAGTCAGAAATAATGCTGGGACAAAAACGAGTTCTTTGCATAGACACTCCTCCATAAAAGTCCGGACAGTATTTCGTACTTTCGCATGTAAAAAATGTATTCATGCGTTGATTTATTCACAAACCTTTTGAACTCTAGGCAATCCTTTGGTGCACTAGAAAAATTGTGCGGAAAAAAAGGGGGCGAATTTAAGCACTTCTTTACGTGGGGTTTGCGCCGCTCGCACCCGCGCTCGTTCCAGCAGTCGCCGGGCTAGTTACACGAAAGGAGCAAGTGACTAAAAGCGCCGCAATATCAATGGTTGTGCAATGGTTGTGCGTATAATATTATGCAATAGCGACGGAGGTGGGAGCTGTTGGGTAGGCCGCTGCGGAGGAAACGCATGAAATCATGTATGTAGACTTACCACCGATATCCGCACAACCTAAGGCCAAGCCGCGTTAGGGCCACATAGTTTAAACTGCCATAGCTTGTTACTCCTAAGATGAGCTTCAACTTTTTTAATAAGGTAAATTGGACATGTCCTTTTTATACGCATGGAATGTACATGTCCACGTGCTCCGAAACCCTAATTCAGTTTTCTGTGAATTCTCATATTTCTACGATATTCCAGCAAAGCATAGCCGTAATGCTAAGTAACATCCGTCGAATTCGGCTGACCTCATGAAGCGATTTGTGCGAGGCTGGGCGATATATATTTCAATTCCTCATTCTTACTGATTAGACATACCAAATTCTGACTTGCGCCACCCGTGGTATTTGTGCGGGTAGCACAAGCAAATACCCCATCATAGTCAACGTGCATTCCAAACATCACCGTAAACAATATTTGTCTCAAAGGGCCAGATGGACCTCGCCCCTCGCCAATGTCAATCGACCTCACCCATTTGAAGAGCTCTATTTAAAACACAAAAACTGCATAATGTGGCTTTCTACTTGCTTGTCTTTCAAATAACTCTCTGGTCCTAAACTCCTCAAAACTCCGGACAAGATTACGTACCTTCGCATGTTTTAAAAGTAGTCACGCATCGATTTTATTGACAAAACTTCTAAACTCCTACTAGGCAATGCTTGGCGCCCAAGATGGTTTGATGCGCCGACAAATATGGGGGGCGAATGCGAGCATTACCGGGCTTGTAACCCTTGTGTTCTTGGGGTTTTCGAGCCGACATCCGTGCGAAGCGCTCTTTCAAATAATCGCCGTGTCAGTAACACTAAAGCACCAACGGGCTCAAAGCGCCGTAATGTAGATAATTGTGTGTAATGGTCGTGTATATATATTGCGCGCTAGTTACAGTAGCGGAAGATGTTGAACATGCCGTTGTGGAGGAAGGCGGGCCAGGTTGTAGACTTATACGACCCACATCCGCACAACCGAAGTACCCAAGGGCAATCCGCGTTCGGCCACATAACTTAAACTGCCATAATTTACGCATACGAGTTTTAAACTTTTGAATTGGGTACCATTGGACCCGTCGTTCTTCTCATCCGCGTCTAGCAAATGTATTTACTGTCTCAAAAACCATATTTTTTCCGGCGAACTACTTTACTTTGCTCGATAATCCGGCAAATCTGAGCAACACCATTCCAATTCGGCTCACCTAATGAGGCGATTTATGCGGGGCTTGGCAACATATATCTATTCAGACTTCATTTTTATTGATTTACTACGCCGCTTACGCAATTACCGAGTATTTCAGTATTTTGGTATTTTCTCATCAAAATACTAAAATACTGTGTCGCAGCGACCCTGACGCGATAACATTTTTACGAGTATTTTAGTATTTCAAAATACTCCCTCGCCTCGCGGGGGAGCTATTTTCATCAAAATACTCCCTCGGCGCCACCCGAGGGAGTATTTTAGTATTTTGGCTCATTGTACATACGTGCTTTACAGCTGGTTCGGACCCCCACCTGCCGGGCATCCGGCGCGCGGACCTGCCGAGTCACCACCAGGCGGGCTGCGGCTGCTACGACATATCCTCCACAAACGTCAGCATACCGCTTGCCACCCCCGTGAGTGACACCTTCCCGCCGCCCGACGATAGTGAGAAGGATGGGTGGGTCCCCGCCCGTTTACAACGAGGCGCGCGGAGATGGTAGTGGTGCTACGCTTGCTACGGGCCCCGTACCGCCTCCCACGGAAAAGGGGAGCTCCCCCTCGCAAGTTGAGGCGCCCGCTGATCTCGAGCAAGACTACCCCGAGGGCGACAGCCAAGTCAAGAAGGGGGGAGGCGCACGCCGCGGGCGGGAGATGACGACGGTGGAGGCGATTTGTAGGGATTCTTAGCGAAAGGGTAGGCGGCGAAGAGAGACATCGTGGCAAGCGACACGAGAGACTAGTCGCTGTGATAGTCCAAAGGCGGCCGCGGCTATTCGAGGTGGACTGGCCGGGAGCCGACCACCGGAACATCGTGTGGGGTAGGCAGCGAGTATAGTCGCACCGGGTCGGGCGGGCGGGCGAGTTATTCAAATCCGCAAGCAAGAAATACTAAAATACGGTGCCGCCAATTCCGTCAGGGGGTATGAGTATTTTGGTATTTTGGTATTTTTCGGCCTCAAATACCAAAATACTAAAAGACTCGTTAATTGCGTAAGCGGCCTTACACGCCCAATTTTCGACGTGCATCACACGTGAGGCGGGTTTGGTGGCACAAGCATATACCCCAAGCATTCCAAATCACCGCCGGCAACGTGCGGCGTACGAAACGGCCAAATTGGACCTCGCACCTTGCCAATGCCAAATATCCAATCGCTCTTACCCATTAAAAAGTGCATTGCTTAATAACAAAAGCTGCACCATGCGGGTTTTTATTACTCGCTTGTTTTTCAAGCACATCAACCATGCTTTGCATGTGATGTCATTTTCCATGCTCCATACACACCTCCTCAAAGAACACATTGTTGTGCATTCAACTCGACATTCACGCCTCCAAACCCCTGCCGCTCGCACAATTCAAAAAGCATCGTGATATTCCATGGCTTATCTAGCAATACGCTTCTCTGCCTTGGTGTGAGTGCTAGCGCAATGCCCGCGCGTGTGGTGCTTACTACGGCTTAAGTAGTTAAAATAACTTCGTTCTCGGGAATTCATGTTCTCAATTCGACAAACTCGTCCTACAACGCTCGCTTTAACATCGCAACTAAACAAACATAATGTACGCTAACTCCTTGGTTCGCGGCTTTACTGCAATTAAGTGGTATTATATGGGTGTCGCCGTGCTTGACATGGTGAGAGGGGAACGTGTTCTTGACTAGCTTATGTACATCATATTGCATGTCCGGGATTTAATGGAAGAGTGTAATGGCGTGAACTTCTATACACCATTCGCACGCTTGCAAACCGTACCTCACGCATTCAACACGACGTCCACACCTCTAAAATCCCATCCATTAAGTCCAAAAGTATAGTGTTGCGTGGCAGTTTGTGCCTTGGAGTGAGGGCTTGCGCAATGCCCGCATGTTGTAATACGTACGAAATGTGCAGTTTATAAACAACTTTTTGATAATTCATGGGCTGTTTAATTCGACATACTCGTCCTACAACACCCGCTTTAACCTCGCAGCTAATCATACGGAATGGCGGCTAATTGCTTGTATCCCGGCTATACTACAGTTGGGTGCATGGTACCTTGGTATCACCGTGCTTGACGCGCGGTCATAGTGAAAGTCATGTGTTATTGACTAGCTTATGCATAACACATAATATTGCATGTCCGAATTTCGGTGAAGAGTGAAGTAGGGCTTCGAGTATCTCGCCGCCCCCATTATTACTTATAAACACACTCATGTGCGAAAATCGAATGCCGTTCATGTTTCCCGTTGCGGCATGCCTCTCGAGCATACTTCCGCGCCGTGAGCGGAGACATTTGCTCACGTCGCTCCCGGGGGGACATGCGCTCACGCCGCGGGGGGGAGGGGGGGGACTCGATGATAAGCCTTCACATTGTCCCTTCATGGGAGGCCCATGCCTCCGTTGCCCATGGCTCATGCCTCGAGGCCCATGGCCATGTTGCTTAAGTACTACACTTTCCCGTTATTAATGTTTGCATACTATTTTAAACGTCCTACAATAATTTCCCGTATCACGTCCGTACTCACTCGCGCTTTCGTTCATCATGCCCCGACTAACTTCATATTTTCCAATGTGGTCACATCTCGAGTCAAAAGGGAGCCACAAATCAATTCTACCGCGAAGGTAACAATGTCCAATGAAGGAAAAAGAAGCGAATGCTGTATCAGACCCAACAAGGGTGAAATCCGTATTATTACGCCCGCCCCGAATCTCCGAGTTTTGGGTACTATCATTGTCTTGAAAGTCGTGCGTGGATAAATCTTGGTAACTACGAATCCAGCGGATCGGAGCTGGCGCGGACCATCTAGGAGAAACGACAAGCTACCTACTATTATACCATTGATGGCACGGCTACAAGGTCACCAATGCCCATCACGTAGAAACAAGGGTGGTGTCGACGGGGGGGACATGCTTGTTTGCGTGTTTATTCCCCCACTCCATGATCGCCAAACTCCGTTGGCGCGGGCGCCGACAAGTTCCAAACTTGTAGTTCGACTTAGCGAACTGGATCCGTAGATCCCGTGGATGCAGCACAACATCCGCGTCTCCTGATAATCCCGCCCGAAAAATCCTGGGAAATGTTAGGTAGCGCATTATCAACCATACATTCCGAGCTTTGTTTGGCTAGAAAATTGTGCGCAACGCCCGCATGTTGCGCTCATGAGATCACGTGAATTTTGTAAACTCTAGAAATGTTTTTATTTGAAGTATGTAACACCTCCTAGTTGGAACATTGGCTTCGATTCTGCCTATGTTAGACATATGCTCAACGCCATTGGCCTCCCGAACGACGACGTGGGCGTGGTTTGGGTAGCGGACTATAAGAACAAGATAGTCCGTGAGGGCGTGAGCACCGTTCCGCGCGAGATGCCAAATGAGTTGTATTGCGATGGCAAGTGCATCGAGATGTCGGTTTTGAATATCTTCAATATTGTTGCGCGTTATAATGGCTTTTTATTGGGTTGCCTGGCGAGGTAGTCGCCCACTCGCCCCGCTACCCGGGAGATCCAGCCGTGCGTCGCTGGTCTCGTTTGAAAGTACACGAGACATATTGCGACAACACTAAGCGCCGGTATTATTTTTCGATATGATGTAACGCAGTCGTTGGTTGGTGCATGTCAAAAGTGATATCATGCTGTGAAGTAAATTATATGTTGAAGTGAGCAATTATGCCCGCGCTCTTTCCCGATAGATGGAGGATACTGGTCGAGATACTACATCCCATCATGGCCAATGCGTTTTCACGGGCTTACATGAGAAGTCGAGCGGGCCATCGATCCAATTCCGATCACCCGAAACGAACTCTTGTTTATTCAATACGGCAAGGAAGGTGACTCATGAGAGACGGCCAAAGCATGCGAGTGTGGTGATCTCGCAATCTATCACCGATAAACCAAGATTGCGTCCACTCACCCCCGCGACTTGAGGGAGCGCTACCAATGAACTCAGTGATTGTCCTACCTCGCTCCCCCACACGTGTGGCGAGCGCTTCTGAAACCGCAGCGCCCCCTGCTGCTGCTTCTATACATTACTTTTTAGGTATGATCTCGAATACTCGCGTTTTGCCAGCGACGCTGCGGATCGATTACATATGGATCTCAACCTTTTATGCCTGAATCCCGGCATAGTAGTAGTGTCTTTGTAAAACATGATTATCAAATAGACGCTTACTTGCAGAAAGAAATGATGCATAATTAATTGAAAAAGTGGTGCGAAGCTTTGCGTAACAACAATTGAGTTACATGAATTCACAAGTTGAGTGAGCGCGGGGCGGCAAAGGCGAAAGGATGAAAAGGGGCAGCGTAGCATTTTCGACGGCCAAGGGCCTGCTGATGCAGGTTTTAGGGTATGGCCGCGTCATATGAGCTACGCTGCCCCTGCCCTGCCCGCCACCACCTGCACAGCTCATGCATGGTAGGGGAGGGGGAGATAGAAAGGGGGTGCTCTAGGACGGCGGGGCTGCCTCCACCGCCGCCTTGGCCGCCGCCAGCACGTCCTCGATGGGCGCCCGGTCACCAAACACCTTCTCTTGGTATTGATAGTGCACCGCCTTCTTGCTCACCACCATCAGCCCTCCCATGGTCAGACCATCGCCCTTCAGGTTGGACTCCTGTGCACATGCAAAGCCACGGCGTCACTGCCTGCCTAACTGGCCGCCCCCCTTGCCTACTACCACACCACACCACACCACTCACCACGCAAAGGACGCGCAGCGACTACTCACCTTAATGTCCTTCGCGAGCTTGGCATTCTTCCACACTTTGGAGAAGGGGTTCAGAAAGGACAGCACGCTCCCTTTCAACAGCTGCAGCGGCCAGGTGAGCACAGAAATCCGTGTGAGGAGAGAGAGGAAACGTCCAGAGCGACCTACTGTATGAGTTGTTGGGATCCTCACGCCACTGGAATAGTTTTCAGATACAAGTCAACTAAACCACCACATAATGCGATGTATTTCAAGTTACGTGCGAGTGCTTTCCGCCTCTGCGGGGCTTACCTCGCCACCGTGCAGCGCCTTGAAAAAGTCCTTGTTTTCATCGAGATAGATCTCGCCGGGCCAATACTCCGGCGTGTAGCCTTCCACCTGTGCGGACGGCGCTGCCTTAGGAACCGACGAACGAAGTGGCGAACCACCGACCTCCGCTACAAGCACGGGTACTAGTTTGGTGGCTGTCTCGCTACAGCTCAACAGACGGGGCAGCTTTCCAACCTGTTCCGGAATGTTCTCGTGCAGCAAGTCGACCAGCTTCACACCAATCTCGTCCAGCTGAGGTTTTATCGCGTACCTATCGGCGAGGGAGAGGCAACAAATGATGAGTTCAACGGAAACACGACTATTTGCTTTAGTCAATAAGACGAGCGGAAATGGACTGAAAAAATAAAATAAGGCGGGCTACTGAAGCTTGCGGGTTTATTTAGGTGGAGACAGAGAGGGGGAGGGCGGGACGCACAGAGCCTTTGACTCTGCACGGCACAGGGATCATCCTGGCCGGCGGGTGCAGAGGACCACAGCGGGTCGGTCTTCGAAAATTGAGCTGCCGGCGACGGCGGGCTCATTGCGGGAGGAGGGAAGCGGGAGCAGCGAGGCGCCCGCCAAGTCGGCCGGCTTGGCACGCTAGCAACACAGCCATACAGTGCACAAAGTCGATATACGCGACAGACTTCATGCGTTGTGTCGCTTTCGGCGTTGGTAGAGCGCGTTCGAGACAGACCGAGTGCATAACCGCCGCGTGCCATCCGAATTTGAGCTTCAATAGTGACGACGGCAAAAGTACAACATGGCAGTGACGACGATGCAGGGAGGCTTGCCCAACACTGCGAGAACTGCTCGCGGTGAGCTGTGATATGCCATAGTCACACGGTGGGTGGGATGTACCTTGGCCTCCGGGACGGCACTCATACTGGCGACTGTAGCAGATGAGCTGCTTCGACGCGCAAGCGAGGCGACAGCAACGCCAGTAACTCCAACAAGAAGAGTGGTGGCTTGAAGGCGGGACAGCGGGCGCAGCATGACGAAGCGTGCGGTAGGCTTCGAGACGAATGTGAGAGGACAGAAGCGCCACCGCGCAGTGCTGAAGTGCGCTGACACGTTTCGTCTCGTCTGCTGCCCTGCTGCGACTGCTGTATATTACGAATGCCTGCACTGATGCACATACACATACACATTGCTCCTTACTTACAGAGTTACAGCCAGCTATATTAGCATGTTACTTAGCATACTGGCTACATTTAGTAGATATTATTCTAAGGGTATGCAGCTTTAACAGATTGGCGGTGCACTTCAGCCACAAATTTTGGGGGCATGGTACGGGTAACGCATTATTTTCAATCATCGGCGTACGGGTATCATCATCGTAACGCAGCATCGGCCGCAGATCACCTGTTTGTAGTTTAGAGATATTTCATCTACACACATACATTCGTAGAAAATATATTTGATCAAATTCTTACAAGAAAAAAACAGTAGTGGAAGCCACCAAGCAAAACGAAGAAAACAGGGGAAAACCTAAGCCCTCTCTTATTCTAGAAAATATAATTAGCTAGAAGAATGACAACATGAATACATAAAAAATGAAGGATAAGAAAAAACATTGAAAAATCTTCAATTAGCGACTATGCAAATGACCAAAAAATGTAAACCCACGACGAGCCTAAGCTCGCGGGGCAGTGCAACTGAGGGAGGCAACTGCATTAGCACTTTCCGCATGCAGAGCATCGCGAAGGTAAGTGCCCATGTTGCCATGAAGAACCACTGATAAACATTGCATAAACTCACGACCACGCACATGTATCACCAAGGAATCGACGAAAAGGAACACACGTAAAGCGGCGGACGAGCGCCTTTATGCGAGCATAACGGTCGGAACGCAAAGTGCGGGAAGGCGATCACCTACTTTGTTGAAAATAAGCTAGTCAAGAATACGCGCCCTCTCACCACGCCAAGCACAACGACACCCAAGTACCAGTGAGATGCAGTAGACTAGTAGAGCCGGGGAGCAAGCAGTTCGCCGTCATTCGGTATGGTTACACGTGAGCTCAAAATGTGTGTTGTCGGTGGAGTTTGTCGAGTTAAGTCCATAAAGTCCCAAGAAATTGTCTAGACTACACACGTCGTTCTGAGCGCCACGCTCGAGAAGTGTTCAAGCGCTCACACCGACCGGCGTATTGCTAAGTGGGCCATGTAGCTCTAATTTTGGGGAATTGTTGGATGGGGGTTTGGAAGCGTGAATTCCATATTCAATGCGCGAGGTTTGATTTGCGGGTTTGTGAATGCCGCACGGTAGACGCCGCAGGTAAGGGTGTCGTATTTCGAAAACAAGCGAGTAAAAACTCGCATGATACAGGCTTGGATAAACAATGCACGCTATAAATGGGCGAGGGCGATTGGCTTTAGCGAGGGGCGAGGTCCAACTACTTGGCTGACTGGGTTGCATCTCGTTGATTGTGGTGTTTTGAATGCTTGGGTATGTGCTTGTGCGTCCCACACCCGCCCCACGCGTGGCACATGTCGGGAATTAGGCTCAGAAATCAGTAGGAATGAAGAATTGCTTAACATACATCGACAAACTCCGCACAAATTGCCTCATGAAGTGAGCCGAATTCGACGGGTGTTGCTTGGCAATGCGGCTTAGCTTAACCGGAATATATCGGAAAGTATAATCACTATTAGAAAACATATCTATGGGTATTTGAATCCGGAAGTACGTGTTTAAAAGTGTTTTGATCTCATTTGACGTAGTTATGACCGTTTGAAAACTGTGGCCGAACTCATCTTGCCCTTACTACTTGGGTTATTGTGCACATATATGTGGCTAGTTTACGTTCGCGACTTCGTACCTTTCCCCCGCAGCGGGCTGCCCAACACCTCCTCCCTTCGTCGCCTATGCATAATATTTGCGCGACCGTCGCACAATCAGTCATGATATTGCGGCGCTTTGAGGCCGTTACTATTTTCGTCTAATCGGCACCGCGATTGTTTGAAGCGTATCGCACGGGTGCAAGCGCGAAAACCCCAAGTACATAAACTCAGTAGTAAGCGAATTCGCCCCCCGTCTTTGTCGGCGCAATTCGTTTTGGGCGCCAAAGCAATGCATGTGATTTCAGCAGATTCCTCAATCAAACCGACGCACGATGACATTTGCACATGCGAAGGTGCGAAATCTTGTCCGGACTTTTGTCGTTGAAGAATTTAGCTAGCATGTCAAGTACCTTTCTCTTGTCACATTCGTTGTGGGAGTGGAGTGCAAATACAATACACAACACTACGAGACAAATATGGATTACAACAAGAACATGAGCACGGACAGGGAAAAAGGGAGGGGAAACAGAAGGGCAAGATTGACAAGAGGATCACGGAATCCAAAGCACCGGAAAAGGAAGCACTACGAGACAGCTTCTCGATTTTCAAAATAACATGTATTTTTACTGGGTTTGGCAATCGGTTGGAAATTAAATGAATAATTGGTTATTCTAATGATGAGAAGAAATTGCGTAGCCTTGAAATTCGCGTTCTATAGCCATGTTATCACGAATACGCGGCCTCAGGTGTGGGTTGTCGTTGAAGTCATACACAGTGACACGTAAAACACACACAAGGGTGTGGCGATGAAGTGATGGCGGGCATATGGTAGTTGCCCATGAGCGTTTTTGGACGGCATCATAGATAGGCGTCAAAGGGGAAGCGCCCTGCTACTAATTTTCGTTGAAGGGAAATCTTACGATTCGTTCTTACGATCTTACGACCATCTTACGTTCTTACGAACACGTGCAACTCACTTGCCACCTCCATAGCCAACGGAGGGAAATACCTAGTAGCGCTAGTTTTTACATGTCTACAACCGGCAACCGCTTCTCCAACCCTCAATAACTACTCATCGATGCCTCTAACAGATGCCCTTGCCCCATGCGCACACACGCGATGTTGACCTACCACTTATTGGGCTTATTGGCAAAAACGGGAATATAACTAGACACACAACCCGAACGCACGCGCCTACTAATAATAAGGGCACGCGTGTCAAAGTTACTTGGACCGGTTGTCATAGGTAACTAACGATGCCGACCGGTCCATTACAGTCCACCTCGATGACGTCAATTCACTCATCCTTCTCTCGCCTCGATCTTGACTTTCTTCGCGTCGAAAGAATTTGGTGTAGAGGCACCGCTTGCCCTCTTGCTAGAGGCATCGGTGACCTTGCCATTTTGCTCCAATCTCGTGGTGATCTATAAGCATAGCAAGGCAACGGGGCGGTTCCAAACGGACTCTTCAACATTATTAAATCATTCGTACAACGCAAACATTTACATCCAAAATAATGATAACGATAGATACTCCACAGGCGGCGCCCCACCTCCTCCTCCGTTTGTTCTTCTTCCGGGACAGCGCAGTCCGCTTGAGGGTGCCCCTTAGGCAAGTGCCAGCAGAACCACCGATCCGAAGCTCCGGGCGCAGCCACACCAGGTGGGAGGCGGCGCCATTTGCCACAATCCTCGCATTGCGCCCATGCGCAAGAAATATCATGCGCCGCTACGGAAAGGTCAACAACACAACTTCAACATTACTCCCTTTTCACGAAAATCCAACAACAAAAGAACCCCCCCCCCCCCCCCCACACACACACACACATGCACACGCGCAGTCATACACATTATTTTTCATGCACGAAGACAAGTAATGGGCACTTCGGTATGGATACATTCGTTTAAATTCAAACGTATAAACAGCGTACAAACTAACAAGCACACACAATGAGAAGACAATTTACCCTTACTTTATGCCACACACAGAAGCTTAACGTTGTCATGCAAAAAATTGGCGGCCGCACACAGTCAGAAAAACACCCAAAAAAAAACTGACACGCACACTCAGCCCAAACGTTTTATGCACCCGCACAAACACTTTACACACCACGCCTAACCTATACCTCTAGACAGCCTCAGGCAAAGACAGGTGTTATGGTACGTGGGAGCGATGCACATGAAGACACAAACCTATATATAGCCCCTGAGGCTGGCACAATCAACTCATTATGCACGCACACATACAAACCAACCCAGTAGACTATACATGGACAAACAATATATACTACACGCGCATTACGAGACAGACAGCCATAAATATGTCGCAACATACGCTCAGAACAAACCCTTGCATACAGAGAAATACACATACACAAAAACGCACAAACGCACGCACACACACAAATGCAAAAACGCACACACGAAATAAACACACACACACACACACACACACACACACACACACACACACACACACACACAAATAAACACACATACACACACAAAATAAACACACACGCACACACACAAAACACACACACACACACACATACACACGCACACGCACGCACACACACAAAAACACACACACATATAAACACACACATACACCCGAACTCACTCACACACACAAATACGCACACACGCACGCGCGCGCATACACTCGCGCATAAAAATCAAAACACACTCACTCTCTCTCATACACACACACGCTCGCTGACTCACACTCACATACACACACACACCCACAACCACACCCACAACCACACACACACACACACACAACCACACACACACGCACGCACGTATATCCTTGGCAGAGGGCCAGCAAGCAAGAAGGTGGGCAAGCATGATGGATACAATTAAATACACAAAGAGCTGGAGAGAGTAAATGTGCCAGCAGCTCACCCGTAGCTTCTTGGATCTTCCCGTGCACCTGCTCCCCAAACTCGCTCTGCTTATAGTCGTCAAAGCACTCCTTGATCCACCGCTCCACCGCCTCAAAGTTGTCGGTGTTGTTCTGAAAGTCCTGCTTGTTGTTAGTGGGGTTCAGGATGGAGGCGGTGCTCGCGAGGCCCACGATGCCAAAGTCCTTCTGCGTCATGACGCTCATGGTGTCGAAGGAGGTTATCATACGGTGGCGCCAGTAGATGCACACCCCACTGCAGCCACACACCCACAGCAACACACATACAAACTCTCACCCAGCTCCCAAAGCCAAACCTCTACATAGCAGGGAAAGGGGGGCCTGCTTAAAAAAGGGCGCCGCACCAGTTCTCGTCCTCCTCTTCCCTCTTCAAGTGACCAAACACCAGCTTCGCCGTCTCCTCCGTACTCGGATCCATCCCCTCCACCGCTTCCTCATAATGCACCGGGAACTTCTTCTTATACAACTTGGACCGCCGCTCCAGCTGTTGCCCCAGGTCGTCAATCTCGCGCGGCACCGACTCCCCCTACGGCACAGCTCCCAACCCCGCTTTGTCAACCACCCCCCCGTCACGACTATGACCTGGATTAATCCATTACGCACACCCGCGGAACTGGGCCGCCGTACCTGTAGAATGATGTCAAATACTCTACCCTTATCACCAATGTAGAGCATTTTGAGGTAGCTCCGAAGACTCCTGCGCAGCGCAGCATTCAGAGCGGGGAAGAATGGACGTTCCTGCTGAGACATTGACGTCCCTAAATGTCCTTAGTAGATGCACACACACATCCACACACCTCCACATATACACACACATACATACACATACAATCATGCTCACACACAATCATGCACACACAAACACACCCCCAAACACACACACACACAGGGACACACACACACACACGCACACGCACACAGACACACTTATACACGCACATGCAAACACAAACACACACACACATGCACACACACGCACACATACACACACATACACATCAAACACCCACGCACACACTCATGCACACACACGCACATGCAAGCACACAAACACACAAACACACACACACACACACACACAAACGCACGCACGCACACACACACAAACACACATCCACGCCCACCCGCACATACACAGACACACATCCACGCCCACACGCACCCACACACACACACGCTACCACACACACACACACACAAACGCACACCCGCACACACCCACAGCCACACATACAAACTCACACACACACATACCCATACACACATACACACACCCATACCTACACAAACACCTGCCCACCTACCCCCCCCACACACGCACACACAAACCCATGCAAACACGCACACACATACACACACTCACAACCACAAGTACATCCACACCCCCCCCCCCCCCCCACACACACACACCCCTTCCCACCCCCAACATATACACACATAGGCACATGCACACACACGCACGCCCCCCCCCCTTCCACACACACGCAGGCACACGCACACCCATAGGTGGTAATTAATGCATGCCACGGACAGAGAAAGGGGTGGAGGGAGAGGGTACCAGTCTAACGGCATTGACTTAGCATAGTTCCCAGGCCGACGGAGCGGTCTCTTCTGTGCCAACTGGATGTCATTCTTGGACCACTCCAGCTCATACTTGACCTGCGAGGGAGACTGCCCGGTGCCCTTCTTCCTGCACAGCACAGCAAGGGAGGGGATGTAACGGTGGTGTTGGGGGTCAGGGGGGAGGAAGGCGAAGGGCTTCTTGCCATCCTAAGAAATTACTCCACAAGCTGTAATCAATACTCGCAATAGCGACATTGAGAATTTAAGTGCCCAGGGTCCAGGGTTTTAGATACAAATAAACCCTAATTTTTTAAGTTGGTGACGAGAGGGGCGACACACTCCAGGTCCCAAATGAAGACGGCCGTCCCGTGCCCTTTAAGCGCCATCAACTGTAAAAGGCACACATCGCATGTGGTGATTAGAACGCTTTCATTTCAAAACAACAAATACGTTAACCAAGATGCACAAATATCCACGTTACCCTTCTTCACAAGCATTTGTCACGTGTTCATTTAAGAGGGGTCCTTACTATCGGGTCATGTGCAGTCAGGAGCTCGAGTGAAAGGATAGAAACAGATTAAGCTAGAACACGGTGATGCTAAGTTACCTCACTTTCAAATTTACATTCATTAGATTTTTCACTTTTCACTTCATTTGCGAATTTGATTACGATTTGAAGGCTTTGAGTGACATAGCAATAGGGGCAGAGACAACTTGGTTCGAATCATATGAGGCAAATAGAAGCCAAACACGGTGATATATGTCACACCTCACCGATAGGTGTTCCTTTAATATATAGAAATGCCATCGAATATTCTTTAAATCAAGACGGCGCTTCCTTTTGCTCCAGTACATGGGCGTCCAGTAGAAGATCCTTCCCTAACCCAAATAACAACAACAGACAGTGGCCCTCACCTCCACCACCTGTCGGTGCTTCGAAAAAGGAGACACCTTCGCGATCGCCTCCTGCGCAGCGGTGGCTTCCTCCTCCGTGTGCACGCTGTCGTCGACCACACACTCCGGCATCTTGAACGTCAGCGTTGGAGTGTCCAGCGGGTGGTCCTCGGGGAGCGAGCTGTTGTGAGCCTGACGCACGCAGAATGACACACAGAGAAACATATGCATAAGCACACACACACACACACACACACATACACACACACACACACACACACACACACACACACACACACACAATCATGCAAACAAATTCTTACACACATACACACATGCATATGCACCAAGGACAAAAACAGTCTCTCTCACTCCCTCTCTCTCTCACTCTTCCACAAACATGCAATCACAATCG